>LSSN01000266.1:0-38509 GCA_001970855.1 Smittium culicis
GTATGCACGTAAATTGTTAGTATATTAGAATCGATGTATTAAAAATAAAACTACCTCAACATATAATATATAATATATTTGACATTACACACTACTCACTTGTTCATTTTCAAAACTAAACGTACTTTAAAAATTACATTAACCAAAAAAAATTCGAAAATTTTGAAAATAGCTAAACACTAGTTCAATGTTAAAATACTATATATATAGATAAAAACCACTATTTATAAGAAATTACATTCTGAAAATACCAAACTGGTCTGCTTCAATAGGCGAATTCAAAGCTGCTGAAAGACTAAGCCCGAGAACTTTCCTAGTGTCTTTGGGATTAATTATTCCGTCGTCCCATAACCTCGCTGAAGAGAAATAAGGGTGACCCTCGTGTTCATACTTTTTAATAATTGCATCCTTGAATTTATCAGATTCACTAGTCTCCCACACCTTTCCGATACGCTCAAAATTGTCCATCTTTACCTGCGCTAGCACTCCAGCAGCTTGCTCGCCTCCCATAACTGAAATCCGTGAATTGGGCCACATGTATAGCATTCGAGGTGAATATGCTCGTCCACACATTCCATAATTACCTGCCCCAAAACTACCTCCAATAATGACAGTGAATTTTGGTACTTGCGCACATGATACAGCTGTTACTAATTTTGCACCATTTTTAGCTATACCATTTGCCTCCGCATCTGACCCAACCATAAATCCTGTGATGTTTTGCAAGAATATCAGAGGAATTTTGCGCTTTGAGCATAGTTGTATAAAATGAGCCCCTTTCAGTGCAGATTCCGAAAACAGTATTCCATTGTTTGCTACTATTCCGACAGGATAACCATAAAGATTTGCAAATCCTAAAATTAAATAATATATTATCTCTTAGAAAATCATAAACTTATGAATAAGTAATCGTTTTTGAATAATTAAATAATAAGTTTATGAAAAAACTGTGAACTGAATACCTGTTACTAAAGTTGTTCCATACAACTTTTTAAACTCTTGGAACTTGCTACCATCTACTAACCTAGCTATTACTTGTCTAACATCAAACGTTTTTCTCAAGTTACCGCCTACGATGCCTCCAAAGTCATCTGAACTATATAAAGGCTCCATTGGATCAGTTACATCAAGCTATGTTGTTGTTTAAAAGGGGGAAAATTTTTGATAAATTGGTAATTCGAATGAGTTGAAGTGTAACAATGTATATTCCATAATTCTTGTAGGGATTTTAACAAAAATAATGACAAAATGATATTAATTTACAATTTTACTTACAGATACAGATTTTTTGATGTTTAATGTGGATACTATATTTCTTGCTATTGCCAAAGCGTGTTCGTCATTCTGAGCATAATGATCGGTTACACCTGATCTTCTACCTACAATAGAAATTTCATAAAGATAGATACTGATTTTGATATTTTTAAAAAAAACCAATTGATCCAAACAATAAAAGGTTCATATGCTAATACAATGCAAATTGAATTGTTTTTAACTTACAGTGGAGATCAGCACCGCCTAAATCCTCAGCTAACACCACTTCACCAGTTGCTGCCTTAACGAGTGGGGGTCCGCCTAGAAACACAGTTCCTTGATTTTTTACTATTATACTTTCATCAGCCATGGCTGGGACGTAAGCGCCACCAGCAGTACAAGATCCCAAAACAACAGCTATTTGCGGTATTCCTTTTGCAGACATTGTTGCCTACATATTAGTGAAGTTTATATTGATAAAAAATCCTATTATTTTCTAGGCCAATTTTTCAATGGCTAAAAAGTAAATATCTAAAAATAAAAGTCTGGAATAATGAGATTGTGATTATATAATACCTGATTGTAAAATATTCTTCCAAAATGCTCTCTGTCCGGAAAGACTTCACTCTGGTGGGGTAAATTTGCGCCTCCAGAGTCGACTATTCGAAATATGAGATTTTTTGATAAACATACATAAATAATTATAAAGCCAAGTTTAAGGCATTTATCATTTGATTATATTGATATAATAAGAACAATGATATTACCCAGGTATATACACGGAAGATTGTTCTGTGAAGCAATTTCTTGTGCTCTCAAATGCTTTTTAACTATGAGTTTAGAGTTATAAAAATTCAAATCAATTTTCAATATAATTCAGACAATTTAATTAGTGCATACCTGTGATCGGATAATAAGTTCCACCCTATAAAAGTGATTTTTAAAGTAGTTTAATAAGGAACATTCGGTACTAATAAGTGTAAGGCTCTAAATACCCATCGAATCTAAAAAAAATGGACATACCTTCACAGTGGGGTCGTTACAGACTATCACACACTCTTTACTGTAGAAAGAAAATTAAGCAGAGGTTATGGAAATTAATAAAAACACTATCAAATCCTTGATATCAATTAAAAGATGATACCTATTGACTTTTCCTATTCCGGTAATAATGCCTCCAGCAGGCACTTTATCTTCATATAGATTATAGCCAGCAAACTGAGAAAATTCGAGGAAGGGCGATCTATTAGTTGCATAATTTGTTATAACTTTGAGGTAAATAATGGATAGAAGAGTATTTAAAGAAATTGTATGTTACCCAACGTCAAGTAGCCTTTTAATCCTAAGAAAATAAAATTAGAAGATAGCGATTGTAAATATTGTGCTTTTTCTTAAATATGTTCAGTAATATAAAACTAGGGAAGAGGTACCTGTCTCTTGGTAACAGCTTATTTCTTGATAGATGTCTTGCGATGGCTTTTTCTCCACCGCCTTAACATTCAAAGTTTTTTAATTGAAATGTTATAACTCATTATTTAATCCAGGATTTATTTATTTATTTTATAAATATTTAGAATTTTGATATTAAAAAGTACTTACCTAACGAAATTTCTTTAACTTTTTCATCTAAATCATTGATAAGCGATTGCATGACAGCATGATTTTCCTATTTTAATGGATTATATATGGAAGAAATAAAGATTTTTAGCAAAATTTTTTAGCTATGAATATATGCTAAAAGAAGAAAATTCGTAGACGAAAACGAATCATACAATAAATTCCGAGGATCTCTTGTCAATGCTATTTTGGATTATGTTGATATCAGAATCAGGTATGTAGCCAACATTTCGTTTCTGTGGGCTCAAAAATGAGTTGCAAAAACCGAGACTAAACTTCGTATTAGCTTTGATAAACAGACTTAATGACTTTGGCTTGATAAGAAGCTTAGTTTTAGATAAGTGGGGAGTAAACATGATTAAATAGATACAGAATATTACGAGTACAAATTCCTGGAAAAGATAAGAGAGAAAAAGGGTTTCAATTAATGTAAACACAATAGACAAACATTTGTATTAATTTGATTGTTTTATTATACCACTATGGGAGAGCCTTGAAATGCATATTATTGTTACTCTAATACGCTATACTAGATTTTAAGGAAAGTATCTTTTTAATTCGCTTTTAGAAAATAGTAGATATTGAAAAATAGCGCATTGACTCATTCTATTAAATTTGGCCAATAAAAACGAGTCACTTGACTGGGGAATATGAACGATTTTTCAAATTATGTTACTCAATAATTGCCCTTTTAAAATTTGCAGGGCTTTAACATTTTTGCCCTTTCTTGGGTGATACGCTATTTTTTGTCTACAAAATAGTCAAATGCATTCAGCCTATTTAATATAATTCTGAGTCCATAAGAAATATTGGTATACTGTATTAAAACAGCAAATAATAGATTTCATTATAAACCATAAACGAATCATAAATTTGGTTTTTTTAAGAGTTTTGGGCGGGAAAGTGTTAAAGATATTTTTCAGCCCACAACTGTTTCTACTATATTTTTTATATTTATTTGCAGCTGTGTTTGAGTATCAGTTATACATATGATAATGCGAAATCAAATAGCTGATAGATTTGTGTTTACTTATCAATAAGTCTTTAGGATATCTGGTAATATAATGACGCGCTACGTGGTGAACTAGCATATTATGACTTTAAATACTGCCTTAGATTCAGTAGTCTACTGCTTATTAAAACGTGGCATTCATAGCATTTTCATTCTTATAAGCGTATGATAATGGCCAAGTCTTAAATTTTATATCCAATGACATACACGGACCTCGTTTGGAAATTAATTATCCAATAGTTGATATTAGCTAATGCGCAAGTGTACAAATGGCTATTTCATAGCCAATAGATTTGATACCCAGTCGTGTAAAAACTTTAGTTGTTTAGCGAAACTAACCACTAAGCTCTGAAAATCATCATTACAATAAAATCGGCGCTTTTTACTTGCAAGTTTGTCTACTAAACAGTGGAAAAAGTTTAGTGCTAAAATATAGTGCTAAAATATAGGCTATGATTGGCCTAATTTCATCAATTTCAGCCAATAGATTTTTCTGTTCGCACAAACCTAGTTCTTAGATAAAACTATAAAAAAAGTATATATTTGATTTTAATAGTTTATACCGAGAAAGATTTATAGTTCAAATGTTAATTTTTGTTTAGCCAAACTTATTTCATTAACTCCAGATATAGCCGCACCTCAAATATAACCCCAAACCAATATTTTAAATATGGTATATATTTATTTTGTAAAATTTATCTTAATTCCGCTAGAACTTTATAATTTTTTTATTACCAGCTATTAACACAATTCACCAATCACAAACGTAGGGAAAACATAACACTTTATTTCAATTGTAAGTTTAAAATTTCATCTATATACCATATATTTTAAATTTCTTCATATTATTATAAATATATTTTCTATTCCCTATAAAAGCTGGTTTTATAAAGATCGGGCTCTTATAAAAAACATATCCTCTGAAAAATCACGCACTTTGGATATTGATGGTCTAGGGTTTATTCGTTTACATGGTAAAGTTCCTTTTTATCTTTTGCTGATATTTTGCTTGTTTAATTATATAATTCCATATTTGCACCCAACTTATTATAAAAATCACTTTCCTCTTTTTAGATTTCATCGAGAACAAGGGAAATTTAATAAAAACAATTAGAGGATATGGCTTCTTTGGAATTATAAATCTAATTTCTGGTAAACTTATTTATAAAGACTTTCGCAAAAATTCATATTGATTTGTTCTTTTGATTTTTCTATTTTTAGGATTTTATATCATAATAATTAGCGAACGCGAAAAGGTAGGCTCTATCGCAGGCAATGAAATTTACAAAGTTTCTAAAGTAACCATTGAAAAAATCGGTGAAGGAGGCTTCTTGAGTTATAGCCAGGTAATGTTCAGCTAAAAAAAATTTTTCTTTTCTCTTAAATAGATTCTTAGTATCTTTTATCAAAATTTTTGCTATAGATAAGCAGAGAGAACCATTTTCTGAGTTCATTAAACTCATACATTGATTCTAAAAACTTCTTTTTTTCGTACACTTACGATTTGACAAACTCAGTCCAACGTCAAAAGTCAGAAAAATATTCTGAAAGCGATATATACGTAACTTCATTTTAATCATTTTAATGACCTTTATCGCTTCTATATCTGACAGTATTTATAATTATTATCTATGCCTTTTTAGAAAAATAATGACTTCTTTTTCAATAGCTACTTATGTGAAAGACTAATATCGTATTATGCTGAGTCCCCTAATGTAACTACTATTACATTATATAATTCTCAAACTTTTATTTCCATGCTATTTTACATAATACTTTCCAACTTTACCACATTCGTTTTTTATACCATTTAGATAAAACCCTTTATTCTTCCGATCATCAGCGGGTGTATGTAATTTCAAAATTTAAAAAAAAATCAAAAATATAATGATTTATAGTTTTATAGATTTCAAGCTCTTATAACTCGATTTCTATTGGTAATTATAGTTGTTAAAACCGAAAGATCTACAATCAGTAACCACGAAGTATCCATTACCTTAATCACCCGTAGAAATAAATACAACCAAGGTTCAATTTCCTTATATTAACGGGTTTACATAAACATTATTAATTTTAACTTACGATTTATTTTGACTTTTAATTTTAGGAACACGCTACTTTCATCGAGGCCTAGATGACAACGGAAACGCTGCTAATTCTGCTGAAACAGAACAAATTCTTGAATTTTCTGCAAGAGAGAGCATAATGATTAACAATAGCTCAAATACTTCCTCTGAAATTAAAAATTATATTCTTTCTTACGTTCAAATCAGAGGATCTGCTCCAATTAAATTTGCTCAAATAATAACTGGTCGATATAAACCTAAACTTTATATTGACGAAAATAATAGCGTAACCCAAACTTTCTAAATAATTTACCTTTAAAGTTTCTTTTTTTTAAATTTAATTTTGATATATACAGACATCCAACTTATTTTTAAACACCTTTTTTATCTTTAGAGCGAGGCTTTCAAAAAGCATGCTTTCAAGCTTATAAGTAATTATGATTCTATTTTAATGGTAAACTTGGTTGACAAGGCAAAATATGAAAAGCCTGTTGGTATAGCATTTGAGAGACAAGTAAAGAATAACAATTTACCATCAATTTTTTACTTCCACTATGATTTTCATTCTGAATCAAAAAAAAATAAGTCCGCCCCTATTGGAAATTTAGTTGCAAATTCAATATCTCAATATTTGAACACCTTTGGGGGGCTTAGATTTTGTGTTGATTCTAATTCTTTACTGAAGCTACAAACGGGTGTTGTAAGGACAAATTGTATGGACTGCTTAGATCGAACTAACGTTGTGCAATTCGGATTAGCTATATTTTGGATAAATTCTGAACTTGTTCACTTTAATATATTATCGCCAGGTGAAAGCATTGAAGATTATGCGCAAATATTTTACTTACTTAGAAATGTTTGGTCAGATAACGCTGATTATATCAGCATGGCTTATGCTGGAACACCTGCCCTTAAAACTGACCTGACAAGGTTATCTTCATTAAATATTTTTTTTGTACAGATTTAGATTTTTTAATCTCGTTCTCTTTCTGATTCGCTTTTTTTTTACTTACCAATTCTTACTTCAATTTGATTTTTAATAGAACTGGTAAACGGACTGCAATAGGAATGTTATCTGATCTGACTAATTCAATTGAAAGATTTGTATATAACAATTACTTTGATGGAGATAGACAGGTATTTTATTTTACTTATATTAAGTATATTAATCACAAATAAAAATTTTTAATAATTTAGGATTCAATCGATTTATTTCTGGGTGAATTTAAAGTATCTAATGGGGACCATTCTTCAAGAAACATATACCAAATAAAAAAATATGTAAAGTTTATTACTATTCCATTTTCATCATTTTTAATTAACATCTCATTTCTACCGATTATTAAAAGTTATTTAATTGAAATTTGATTTTTGCCTTGTAGATCCCGGTGATTTACATAATAACTGTTTTCATCTCCGTATCGATATTTCTTCGAAGAAATGACTATTCTCCTATTTCATCTTTCCTCATAGCATTTGTATCCTCCTTTATCTCTTTCTTTTTTTTTGTAATCTTGACCAGCTTTGTATCCCTCAAAATTACAGACTATTTTCTAAACTGGCCAACGTTAGTAAAGTATAAATACAGACACCTTGGGCAGAGCCCAAGAAGCGGAATCGGATTGCCACTTCCTTACACTACTATCTTTCGTGGAAACGATACCTCTAGCAAACAGAAATAATCTTTTTTTCTCTCCATTTAGCATCTATTATATTCCAGCTTTTTGCTCTTTCACTATTTATTTTTTTTCTTTTTCAATATAAAATATAATAAACTTGGTTATTATTATTATCACTAACTTTAAAATATTTTCAGAATTAAAAAAATCTTAAGGCGCCTTGAAAGTGCCAAGCTAAATACTATTATATTATAAATGCCGAATTTATTTTATTTTGCTACACTATCACTAGCTCATAGCCATTGAATGATCAACACATCAACATTTATTACTAATATTTATGAAAACACACCTCAATTAGATTTATAGCCAAAAGTTTGACTTTTAACCAATTATTGACACTTATTAAAGCGTTTAATTTATTTCTATATCCATATTTCTAGACTGTGCTTCTATTAAAATAATGGCTATATATGATTATGGGCAGAGGTGATACCAACACAGTAGCTTTGAGCTTTGTTTTTAATTAATCAAGTAATAATTGAAAAATACAAATAAATATAATGATTTTGTTTTATGAATGTTTAATATTCGATATTCTAAGCGTTATCAGCATGCTGTAGGTGGAATTCCATATGTATAAATTACAATGAAAAACTCCTTTTTATTTTTTTTTATAAAAAAAAAAAATCAGAATTTTTATCCTGTGGCAGATATGTTAAATTATGAGCAGGTTTAAATGATTCTTTTCGAGAAGGGGTTTGAGAATATCGTACTCAATCTTTAAACTTTTCCGATATCATACAAACTACGCCTAATATATTATTTAGCTGAAATGTTTTAATTTCTGGATAGCGTTCATGATACCCAATTGCTGGAGCTTGAAAACGTCAATTGTTCACAAAACCCTCTCGTTCCAATATTCTACATTTAGAGGCTAATAATTCGGTATAAAAGAGTGATTTAGTAATTACTTTTATAAATCTTAATACCTATTTATAATGATTTTCTAATGAAATGGTCAATGTTAGATTTTCTAAAATATAAAAATAAAAACTTATTCTTGTTTAGGATCTAAGATATACAATTTTTGGTTTTCTTAATCAACGACTAATGATACAATGATTATTGAAAATTAGTTGGTAACGTAATAAAATACAATTTTTTATTCTCGCGCCTTGGCATTTTTGTAGTCAGATAAAAAAAACTTTGCGATTAATTTATTTAAATGTTAGAAGTGTAAATAATAACTATTAGATTTTAAAAGCATTTTAATTTTATAGCTAGTAAACTAAAATTACAAAAAAATATAAGTATTTGGTTTTAATTTATGGGTTTAGAGATCGCCTTCATATTATCCTATCCAGATTAAAATATTAAAATATATATTGTTTAGATTGAATTTATTTTCACTTTTTTTATAACTCTGTACCCACACCTTCGGCCTCTAATTCTGAATCTTCTAAGAGTGAAATGCCTTACCGTGATTTAGGGGCTTAATTAAATACTTTTCTAAGTACACTATACTAAAATTTCACATACTTTTACATTATCCTTGGACGGGTATAGATAAAGTAACGATCAGCGATTACAGAGAAGTACCACTTAGAAAGAAGAGGAAATTGATTCCAGAGGAGTACCATCTAGAAACAAGAGGAACTGATTTTTCAAAAAAAGTATAATAAAATCTCTGTACACAAGTTCAGCGTTCGAAAACAGTCGAGTCAGCCACAATACTCTAATTACCAAAAATCTTTGGTGGCTTATTTATTAGAAATTTGTACGGAGTCAAATATCTTTTAAAGTGATATTTATTCACACAGTACAAGGGAAATTATTAGCTACAACCGCGATGATCGACTGCAAACGAAAAAAGTTAGATATTTAGCAACTGACCAAAATACTCAGCATCATGTTAAACAACGGCGATCCTCCTGATCGATCGAAAGATCTTCGGGTGGAACCAAAAGAAATTGAATTTAAAAACGTAACTAAATCTATCCGAGTACCCAAGTATAGCTCAATAGTAAAGGAAGTCATTCCCATAAATCTGGAAAGCAATAAAAAAAAATAAAAAAATAATAAAAAAATATATACACAAATAAAAAAAACTCAAAAATAATGTCTAAAAACGTTATAAAAAAAAACAGTTAGCCACTTTCCAGGATTGGAATCTGAAGTGAAAAAAGTTTCGGATATTGATCTGCTCAATGAAAGGATGAGAACTCCTCATACTGTGATGTGAAAAAGAGGAGGTGAAAAATTCGTCGGATGTTATAACTCCTTGATTAAAGACAATATCTCTGATACAATGAGAGGTTTAATAAGCGAAACTAAAGAATACATTGTGGTTTTGACTTTAAAAAATTCACTAAAAACTTAGTTTATCCTTTCATACTGAGAAAGATTGTATAGCATTGTACTTAAGGAATATATTAGTAAAAAATGGTGAAAATATTATTTTACAAAATGGTGGATAGTAATGGTAATATCTTAAATATCTCAGTACGTGAAATAAAAATATAAATATAATAGATATTTTGAAAGGTGTAGAAGAAAAACTTAGTAAACTAGGATGTATTCACGATATATTTGCATTTAACATTGTATGGTCAGAATGGCACTCTACTAAAAACATAAAAATATTTTTTACATCTGAAAAAGGATAAAAGAATCGAATTCCAATAAACTAGGTTATAAATACTAAAACAATAAATCTTATAATTAGCAAATTATATAATAATTGGCAAATTATATTATAATACTCCAAATTTAAGAAAAGAGTTTAAGTTTGAAAGAACAGATCCTATAAACCCTGGTGTTACTGATATCAAAAAAAGAAAGATCAGTTTCCCAAAAACAAAAGAAGTCATGTTTGGAAAAAACCCTGTACCAATTGTAAAAAATTTTTGGGTAAATAAAACGCTAATAATAATAACGTAGAATTAAAAAAAAATAAAACTGAAACTAAAAATTATACAAATCTATCCAATAAATCTGCAATGGTAAATGTTAACAATGCAAAAAGTATTTTCCCTCCAGTTTATGTAACAGCGCTAAATAATCTTACAAAAAATCCAGAAAAAAATGTTATTATGCACAAGAATACCCCAACTTCACACGATTATAGTATTGAATCGCCTGAAATATACGAGAAAGAGGACAAAGGGTATCCAAAACTGAATGATAATTTAAAAAAACATAACAATACCATAAATCCCAAAACTAACTCTATTGAAAATGAAATGGAAGAAAATAGAAATAGAAAAAATGAAGAAAATGATAGTATTTCATCAAAGAACCATGACCTGGATCTAGATGTCAATGATGATGTATGTATGAGCCAAAAAGAAACAATCGAAATAGATGAAATCACAACTCCTGTAGATAATATATCGAAGGAAGTAATTCACTAAAATAATATAAATTAAACATAATTTTAAAATAATAATAATATTAATGCAAAAAATATATGTATACCTAAATTATCACTTAATGAATAACGGCGTCGGACTAATCATAAAGTCGAGAGATAAGGATCTTATCAATAAAATCAGACTGGTAACCTAGAATGTAAAAGGATTACGCAATGATGCTAATAGAATACAAACCTTCAAGTTTATTAAAAAAACAAACATAGATATTATGTGTATTTAAGAGACAAACTTCGATGAGAGTAGAAATTTCTTTTGGAAAAAAAATTGGGTATTTGAATCTATATAGACATCTAAAATAGCTATTCTCACAAACTGTAGTAAATACAAAGTTAAAAAAATAAAAATACTCCAATAAGGAAGAATAATTATAACTGAAATAATAAATACAGAAAATAATTTTGCTCTAAATACAGTCTGAATATACGCACCTGCAGTCAAAATTCGAAGAATCAGATTTTTTGAGATAATTGACGATATGGTAGAATCCAACAAAGATACAGTGGTAATGGAAGATCTAAATATTACACAGGATAGCAAAAGTGACAGAATTCCTCAAAAAAAAAAACAACCATCAGAATGATTGAGACTAAAAAAACTAATAGATAAACTAAAAATAGTAAATACTTGCGATTTAGAACCTAGAAGGTGCCCTTTCTACACTTTGTTGAATACCTGTAATAGTTATAAAGCTCGTATAGACCATATAATGGTTTCAGTAGGAGTTGAATCGAAATACAGTAATCTAAATACCTTTGCTGGTAACACATCTGACCACCTAATATTAAGAATAGATAGATTAAAAAGCAAGGCTAGAGCAGTAGGAAAGGATCAAGATTGGTTTATGAGCTGCTCTCATCTCAAAAGAGCCAAATATAGAGAAAATTTTTTGAACTTAGTTTCAAATTTCGATCAAAGAAGAGTGCATAATTGATTGATGGGAGAATAAAGAAAATATTTCAAGAATGAGTAAAGAATTCGGAATAAATTAGAAAACAAACAAAACAAATCAAAACAAAAAAATTAATATCTTATAGCAGAAATTGATATAAACCGATTTTGTTATATATCAAAATAAATGAACACATGATGAGGAAATATCAATATCTAGGTCAAATCTAATAATAAATAAAAAGTAAAGAATACTGGGATAAATCAATAAAAGGTTTGGTTATTAGATCTAGATTTAAATGAATTGAAAGTAAAGAAAAATCAAATAAATACTTTTATGGTTTGATTAAATCAAGAGAAAAACCAAAAAAAATATTAAAAATAAAAGAAGAGAATGAAAAATCAACCAATTATGAAAATGAAATAAATATGACTATAAGTATCTTTTACACCATAATATTTGTTGATGAAATATGTGATACAAAATATCAAGAATATCTAACAAATAAAATAACTAATAAATTAAACAATATCGAATCAAATGATCCAAAAAAAGACTTTTGTGAATCAAAAATACGGAATGACGTAAATCTAATATTAATAGAGCCCTTTATTGCGAAGATTAATCAATAGTATATGAATGGTGTGATCGTATTAAGTTCCCCCCCCCCCCCCCGAACCCTTTTAACTTTTCAAAAGGAAGTTCGATAAGGATATCATAATAACGGACTTTCATTATTAAATATAAAATTTTTATAGATACTTACTTAATTACATATTAGAATCTTATTGGTTTTTGGAATTTCGATGTTTTATCCAATAAAGATGATAACAAATTAATATGACCACCCCATGAAATATAATAGTAGTAAATTAAACAGTTCTTCTGGCCCTGATGGGATAACTTATGAATTTTATAGAGAATTTAAAGACCAATTAATTCCAATACTAAATAAGCTGTTCAATAGAATAAAATATGATAAAACTACATCAAAATCATTTAAGCAGTCTAAAATAATTCTATTGGCGATAAATGAGGACATAATGAATCTAGAAAACTGAAGACCAATCTCATTAACAAACAGCGATGTAAAGTTATTGACAAAAATATTATCAAATAGAATGCAACTAGATATAAAAAAATTAATATCTATATACCAATCAGGTTTTAAAAAAGTAAGAAGTATATCAAATAACATATATACTCTGAATTATATACTAGAAATGGGGAAAATATTCCCTATCATGAACACAGAAGCACTATTTTTATTTGATCAATTAAAAATCATACGACCAAGTTGATTTATCGTATCTAAAAAAATGTCCTGATGCATATAATATCAGAAGTTTCTTTACAGATTTGATTCTTTCAGTATATGTGGGATCCGAAGCTAGGATCAAAGTAAATGGAGGTCTTACTGAAGTAATTAAAATCAAGCAAGGGATTATTCAAGGAAACCCCCTATCTCCTATACTGTATAACCTAGTAATCGAGACGCTACTTATAGCATTAAGGGATGGCCTGAATGGAATAAATATCTCTAAGGAAAAGAAAAAAAATTAAAACAATGGCCTTTGCTGACGATGTAATGATAGCCACTAATTCACATTTAGATGTTAATAAAATTTTCAGATTAATAAAAGAAAATGAAAAAGCATTAAACGCAAAAATAAACAATGAAAAATCGTTATATACCAGAATAGGACACTCAAATTTGTACTTGCCGTTGAAATACATTAAAAATTGTGACATCAAATATTTAGGGTTATTATTTAACAATAAAAGGATATCAACTAAAAAGATCGAACAGAATATAGAATTAAACCTGGAAAAAAATTGAAATTTATAATAAAAGAGAACTGAAAATTTCAGGAAGAGCTTTGGTGTTAAATTCATTGATATCGAGCAGACTATGATCTATATTCTCTCAAATTCCACTAGGAAAAGAATTTATCCTAAATACTAAAAAAAAATCAAACTTTGTATTAGGACAAATAATAAATACAATAAAATATACTAACCTTAATAAGAAAAGAAAATATGGATTTCTAGTTTTGATAAAGTTAGATTATCAATCCAAGGCCCTCCTTCCCAAAAAATTTCTGTTGGCTTACTGATCCAAAAATCCAAAAATTTGGTGCCCATCACTTGAGACATTGCTGACAAATTATACCTATGGAATGACTAAAAAAGAAAAATTTATATACACAAGTCCATCGACTTTATTAATAAACCAGGGGGGGGGGAAATAAAAATAAAAAACTGAAACCTGGATAAGTACTAGAAATATCTCGTAGAATGTTGGTATAAACTATATGGGGGAATCTCAACAGATTTTCACAGTTGGTCCTTTGTGGAACTAAAAAATCCTTTTTTGCTAATTTATAATTTTCAAAAACAATTTTCGATCTATGCTACAAAGAAAAGATATTTACACTTGGAGATTTAATTAAAAATGAGGCAAATGAAAACTGTATGCTGAACGCTGAAGATGAATATCAACCCAACTATCTACCATACGACAAACTGATTCTATGTGAAGAACAAATGGAAAATTATAGAGGTAGCTAGAAATTATTTTTCAAATAAATCTACATCTAATAGAAAAATTGACATTTTTAACTTTAAGAAATGAAATGTACCTGAAATTCCAAATATAATTCCTAATTGAAAAAAATATATAGCAGCTAGAAGTCAAGCCCAGAATTAAATCATTCATGTGGGAGTTCTACCAAGGATCATAGAGAACTCCATGCTCTATGAGAGCATTTATTCCGTCAGAAAAGCTTAAATTACCTTTTTGTGATTGTCCCCTCAAATATTTAAACTATATAAAGCCGTTAGTGTTAAAATTTGGGGGTATTGGAAAAGAATAGAAAATCGATTATATAATTCAATAATATAAGAAAAGAGAGGAATGACTTAAAAAGAAATAGAATTTGTAGATATTTCAAATGGCCTTAAAAAATTCAAAAACCTTATCCCAGAAATAAATACTATTCACGCGTTGGCTGTATGGGAAATACACAAATCAGTCGTGGAAAAAACCTATAAAATGTAAATTTAGACAATAAAGCTTTATTCATTCACTGGAAAGATAATTTAGAATTGATTATTAAGTAATCATTCGCTTATAACCGAAAATAATTTATTAAAACTTAGGCAGCAATCAACTGCCAATGGTTTACATATAAACCTGGATTAACACACTCTGGCGACCAATTAGTTTTTAATAGCCTTTTGGAGCTGCCAGTCGAATCTTTGTAAACTCTTAGCTAGCTTTATTTAACTTTTAACGTAATAACCCTCACATATTTTGTTTCCAATAAAAAAATTCTCTATAAAAAAAAACAATAGAGTCTACTATTTAGCATTAAATTTTCGGAGAGACAGGTCGATCAGTCCCAAATTCGGGTAAGAGCCTATACTTTATTAATCCTGCTAAATTAGGTTCTGAATAGCAGCTCAATTATCTGAACGGATTCATTCTTGTTGAAATAAGCTTATTCAATGACTGCTTGTTACTTATGTCATTCAGCCTAATTGAAGCAATTCCTGGGTTAACCTTTCGGTTGGTTGGTCGATCCCATTCCCCTTTAGTTTTTATTCTTATAGTGCCAATAAAATTCGGTGAATAAAAAAAAATTAAAATTCAGAATTCAGAATCAATTACAAAATACTATTTATTCATAATTTCATTTAATAACAAAACTGATTTTTTGTGTCTTGTGGGTCTGAAAATAAAATAGTTTCGTTAAAAAGTCAAGTGATGTGTTAAAAACTAATGTTGAGAGTATATATATTATCTATACATTTACCTAAACAAAATTTTAAGAGAAAATTGAAAAAATAATCAGTATTTAATGAAATTGCAAAAGTAAATAAAACCAGGTGTATATTTGCAAAAATAATAAAATCCAAGCGCATAATTGTAAAAAAAGTCAAAAAAAATTCTAATTCAATAGAAAACATATTTTGAATTTTGAATATTTCTTTTAGTCTTCTAAATTAAATTTTTGTTTTTTTAGTTCAATTCGCAATTTTATTTTTCTGATAAAATCCTTTATATTGTAATGAGAGATTTTATATTTAACTAAACTCGAAATTGGAACATCAAAATTCACATTCAGAAAATTAAATTTTTTTATTTTTTGGGTTATACAGTTAATTTATAATGTGTATTTATTTGCTATTAAATTTTATTTAGCCAATGATTTATAAAACTTTTATTTAGCTTATGTTTATTATTTTTTTCGTTATTTTTTGTAGAAAAAATATTTTCGCTTATTGAAATAGCAAATGTGATATTTACCAATTTTATATAGATTTGATTGTAAAATTTTTCTCTTACTGTTTTCAATTTCTATATTTTCCAAAATAATAATAATAATAATAATAAAGCTATTAGAACGTCAAAAAATTACGATATTTCAATTTTATTTTAATAATTACGATAAAATTCAGAAGGTGAGGGAGGGAATGCCTATCTAAAGGTTTTAATTTAACATGAAACTTATCAAATGAATATAAACTTTAACACTATGCATAATTTATGTATTCCAAAACTTATCCAATGAAGATTAGTAATAGAATATAAAAGCAATAAAACCTTCAAAATACTTAATTTATTGTTTTTTAAATAACTTTTTCATATACAATCTAGTATAATTAGATTAATATCATTATTATAATGATTAAAAAATATATTTATGTGTTATTTATACTGAAGCTGATTTAAAAAAATTCACCGATGATTAGATAAAACTTATTATAATATTATAAACCGTTTAACCCTCTCTATTTATTTTTCGTATATTTATATTTAAAAAAATTCTCTATCCATTTATCCATTTATCCATTTAATAAAAAAGCTAATTTTACACTTATTATGAGTATTTATATTTTATTAAAACTCAATAATATAAGTTATTTATTTAATTCCTTCTATTTAATATAGCTTGATCCAATTCCTGCAAGGTAAGGAGAATCTAGAGGTTCAGAGGAGAGTTGGAAGAAATTTTATATATTTATTAGGTTTTTTAATAGTATGTACATTTCAATAAACTCGCCGTTAGAAAAAAAAGTGTCTTATATAACTCTAATACACTTTTTACGTGCCCTATTTATTTTTCCATTATTTTACTCTACTTTTTATCCTTCTCATCTTTCTTCCAGATCTCTTAACTATATTCGGTAGAATTTTTATTATACTATACTATCGATTATATATCAATACAGATAATTTCTATATATAATATTTTTTTTAATTTATCTATTATTTATATCGAGTTTAGTAAAGTCTGATTATCAGGCTTAAACATACACATGACTCCAATAATATGAAGGCGCGGTATCAAAAATTCTTTGAAATAATGTCAAGTACAATTTTTTCATTTATACCAACAAATATATTGCTATTTTCACTTCTTTTTACACTAAAAAAGCATAAGACTCTATAATTTATATTTTCAACACATATTTATATTAAAATTCATTGAGTAGTAATTTTCTTAGGGTAATTGTTCTTTTTTCCTTTTTATACTTTTATTCTTATATAAAAAAATATTTTACCGGTATTAAATAATATATTTGATAATTCTTCAGGTGATTTTTAACTTCTTTCGTAAGATACTCAAATTTTCATAGATTCGGCTAAATTTGATGTTACATTTCCGAATTTTGGTGCAAGAAAATATACCAATTCCTATGATTATGGATTGATTTTTCTCAAATAATCGAATAATTTAAAGTTATAATTATGTAACATTTCCATAATCTCGTTGTATACCAAAATTTCTAAAGATTTTTCGTTATCGAATACATCTGTCTCAAAATTCTTTAAAATTCATAAATCTCATTTCAATTGATATGATCAACGCATAATATACGGTAGCCTAGAGGTAGATTGTTCGAATCAACATTTAAAAGTCCCATGTCTCGATCGCATAGTATTATTAAACTCTTCTTTGTGGTTAGCCTTAATATTGAATAGCTTAAATGTAGAATAGCCCCCGCTCCAATTTAATTGATTTTTATATCTTTATGCACCAAAGGCTAATAGAATATTTTTTCTGGTGTTCAATGACGTTACTGTAAAAAAAATACCTTTAAAATTGAATGTAGAGCGACAAGCATCCAATGATATAATAGATTAACAATTTTCAAATGACTTGAATTAAAATTCAAGCGAAATAAAACAATGATTGAATGTATTTTTGTTGGATTTAAAAAAATTTGTGATCCAGAATTTAATTATAAGATTTTTTTTCAGAAATGGTTGATTATACATGTATAAATTTAAGTAAAACCCCTAAGTTTCGGATTTTATATCATTAAAGTATTTTCATTATGTGTGATATTCCACTCGCACACAGCTACAATCTCTTAAATAATCGATAAATTTTATTGGATTTATTTCATTGAATAAACATGATATGTATTATGTTTTTTTGTAAATAAATGCATTACCTATAATATGGATTGAAATTTTACAATTATGGTCCAGAAATTCATAATTATAGAACTTTTAATCATACCCTCTAAATAAATCTGATGTAATATAGCAGTTATTGGTACAAAAAGCAACTTGAAACCTGGTTTTAGTGCTGTAATTTATTTTATAAGTTTTATTATTTTTAACACTAAAATCAACTAAGGAAGTTTTTACTTCTTTTGAATCGTAGGTTTTCTGAAAAATATTTTGCTGTTTTAAAAAAAATTAGTTGGTTATACGAATTTAGAATAATTAAATTTTCATATTTACTTTTTACTTTAAACTTTTTTGAATGTATAAAAAAAGAAAATGTACATAAATTTACTCAAATTGGCAATATAAAAAAAAATTGATGAATATGAAATATTAAAAATGTGCTTTTTTTGATCTTTTTGCATATATGCACGTGGTTTTGAATATTTTTGCAATTACCCCAAATTTTTATTTGCCTTTTCATCATCAATTTAAAAAATAAAAGTATTATAAGCCCAACGCGGGGGTCGAACCCGCAACCTTGAGATTAAGAGTCTCACGCTCTACCGATTGAGCTAGCCGGGCCTAATGGAGAATGTGGGGATCGAACACACGGCCTCTCGCATGCAAAGCGAGCGCTCTACCACTGAGCTAATTCCCCTTAATTTCCAAAAAATATTAATATATATATAGAAAAAATATCTTTTCTCTTTTGATTCATTGGTCAAGCAAATTAACAATAATTTATATTTTTTATTATCTACTGTTGTACAGCGTGAATATGTGTAATATGGCATATATTCCAGTACACTCTATGATATAAATACCAGCTCTTAGAGCTGTAAATATCCCATGACAGTAAGCTTGTCTTCTGGAAAATCTTTTTATTTTTGAAAGAGGATTTTAGTTTATTTTAGCTTTATTATTTATTTATTAATTGCACTATTTATAAAATTTTATAATTAAACTTTTTAATTGTCAGTTTGCTTTATTTTTGAGAGATAGTATATAAATAAATACACCTCCCAATAGCTTTAGAGTCTATATCTAAAATTAGACCCTTTACGTGGAACATGGCGTTGTATCAATAATTTTGTATTTAAATTTATGTTATTTAAAAAACATCATGCCCTATAACCAGTAAATTTCTCTCCTTGTTTTTTCTCAACTAGGTTAATCTGATGTGATCAAAAAGCTCTATTTGAACCAAATTATAACTTTAATTTCTTTATATTAATATATTAATATATTATTTCATTAAAATTTACCTTAAGACCATTGACTTTCTTTTCCAGAGATTTGTATGATTATTCACACGATTAATTCCCAAGTACCGTCTGAATTATGTGAAAATAAGTCAGATATCGCTTGATCTCACATAATATACAGATTAATATTATAAATTTAGTTATAAAGTACATCAATATAAAGTAAGATGGAATTGAAAATATAAAAACGTTTCACTTTTAATGAAGAAAAGTATAGAAGTATAAAAGGATTAACTTTTTATTGGTATGAAAAATAAGTATTTTGGAGGTGGAAATAAATCAAGCTTAAAAAAATCAGTTATAAAGTAGAGACTGCTTGATTTTTAACTTGATTCTCACTAAGTTTTTTTTAAAAAAAAAGTAATAACAAATAAAAGGTCGACTTTTTGTTGTAAAAGTTGACCTGACGCACAATAGTGGACACGTATATTAAAGTATATATTAAATTTATTTCTAAATTTTTATAGTTTCTGATTAGATTAGATTTTACTTCTGGGGTTTAAAAACATGCTATATTTTATTTAGCTGCTGTACCATCGATCTGAACTCTTATCATTATATTATAATTAAATCACAAATAGATTTTAGATATGTAAATAATTCTTATGATAGGATAGAAATGATGAACATTTTCCCGTCAATAATTACTTTTTTTTGTAAACTGCTATAAAGTGAATTGGAAAAAAAAAAAAATTAAAAAAAATAATAATTTTTTTGAGAGCAGCGAGAAACAATTAATGCCATCTCTAATAGCTCAATTTAGGGTTTTAACGATGATTGAACGATTTGATTTAATTTAATAAAGTAAAAAATATTGCAAACTTGTTAATTTTAGAAGTGACAGAATTATATTTTACACATAATTCTATCTATAATACCAGCTTCGTATAAAAAATATGCGAAATTTTTTCCATAAAAATGGACAATTAAGCTAAATGCTATAATTTTACCTAATTTATATTATACTATATTTTTGATTTTTTTACAAGTATATATCGTAGTTGATCCAGATAGTTTTTTTCTTTTTTCTTTTTCCTTTAAATTTATATTTGTTATTTTCATCTTTTATAAAAAAAATATTATAATGGATTTAATGATGCGTCATTGTGATGCTTGAACCTAAAAACTGCGGTGTCATTGACGTATTAATAATTAATTCAATATAGTGGCTATTTTAGCTAAAGTTGGTTTTATTTTTTAATTTTTTTAATCACAAAATTTTATTGGTACAATAAAAAACCAATAAGCAATTAAAACTTATGGTAATAAATTTTTGTAAATACATTTATAAAGTTAAACTACAAAAGAGAGCTTAAATAAATAAAATTTAGAATTTATATTAACATATATTCTTAAGCTATAAACTTATGGAATTTTTGATTTAATTAAACTCTAACTGCTTATTAAAATGAAGTCAAATTAACTTTACGAAAGATTGATAAGATGTATGAAAAAAATTCTAGCATATGATGGATTTTTATGAAATAATTATATTTATATTTTATTTAAATCTCTTTTATGAAATTTTTCACAAAAAAAATATCTAATCACTTATTAGCTAATATAAATAAATATAGCTAACATATCCACTATCGTTTTGATGATTTTTACTTTTGTAATTTTGTGAGCAGGTGATGTAGATCCTTGCTTTATATGTTTTTTAATTTTTATAAAATTTTTTTACCTATTACTAAAAAAAGTATTTTATTTAAATCAGAATTAGGTTTTTAAATCCTCGAAATCTTTTTTTTGCTTAGACTCTGTACAATATCCCTATCAATTTTATAATTTACGTTGAAGACTATTATCATCTTGAGAGTGGATTAAGGCGATTTATTTATATCAATAATTAATATTCTGACTAAAATAACTCTGCATAAAAAAATTTTTATACTATTAGCTTTCTTTTAAAAAAAATAAGAGAAAATAGTATAATGTTTTATTATAACCTATAAAATTCTAGTAAATTTTACATTTCTTTAAAAGTATATATATACTAATTGATATTTAGCTGTAATTGAGTCATCCTCTAATTATTATATTATTTTTAAACTATTTACATATTTTCAGATTTAAACGTACATTCACCAACTCTATTATTGATAAATTTAACAGGTTGTTAGTAATAAAATTATAACAAAAATTCAAAATAATAATTGAAGGATTATGGATTTTATCATTTCTATCTTTATTATGCTTAGGTAATTTAATACATAGTAGATTAATTAGCTATATATTGAGCTTATGAGATAACTCCATAAACGCTATGATTCATCGACGATTTATCATTATTTACCAAGTGCAATGTTGGTTTAAAAAACGTTGTCGATTAACTATATTTAAAAGGCTTGCATATATTCCGTATTAATGTGCATTAAAAAACTGTTATAAAATAATTAATGACTTTTCACTAATGTTTAGGATATGATTATTTATTTCATGGCTATTAGAGCGTATTCTTAAATAAACTCAGGAATTTTTAAACTTTTTTTTTGGAAATTTAACTACTAAATCGTCATTAGTTTTTTAAATAAATAAAAATTACTATTCTACAAAATACATTCCTTATGATAGAAAGCTTTTTCAGTCGGCTTATAAAAGAATGGGTTATCGCACTTTATTGGTTTATCACATTTTTTGCATTTATCTGATTCTTTCAAGACTATGTGAGTTTTGTTTTTCAAGACTGATTCTATATCATAACTTTTTGATGTTTTAACTTTTGCAGATTTTATTAAAGTCTGGGGTAAGCTTGATTCAGTCCCCGAGTTTAATTTTTGGTATGTTGAGTTGTTATAGTCAGGGAAATATGAATCTATATCGCTAATAATAGAATATATAGGCTTCATTTTACTGCTTTTTTTATCAAAATTTTCTCTGATAAAAGTTGGCGCTAGCTCTGGAAACTGTAAAACATAGAACTTCTGGGTCCTCAATTGTTGGAAATTCTGACTTAGCAACGAAAAGGCTATTCTTGAAGCGTTAGCTTTGTTTAAGTTTGCTTCAATAATCGTTTTAAAATAAGGCTTCAGTGGAGCTGCAACCCAGTCAGTTGGCAAGTTTTTTAAAATTACAAAGTGGTTATAATTTATATTTAGCCGTGTTACCATACTTGATATAAGTTTATATCCCAATTCTGGATCTTCAAAGTTTAAATATTCAAAAAATAGTAGATATTTAAAGTCATTATCATACTCTAAATTGGATAATTCACTGCTTAATTTGATAGGAAGTGATCTTATATCTCGATTCTTTATTAAAAATTTACTTATTACTTTCGATTTAAAAAGTTCTTGGTTAGCTTTTTTATTATTTTCAGTTGATGCGATAGACTGTTTTGATGCTGATAATCGCTTTCTTGATGACATTTCGATATTTTGAGGTCCAAGTTTATTCAGTGAGGACTGTTGATTTGTGCGTAAACAAAGAATTTCAGCTTCACCAAAATCCTGTGCTTTATGGATTAATATATTGATAGCATCTTTTAACTCGCCGATCCGTATTAAAAGCACAGCTATTTCCAAATATAAATAATTAGGAGTATGTAGCTTAATTGTTTCAAAAACTATGTTTATATCAAACAACTGCTGAGTATCTAAGAGCAGCTCTAGTAGATGATATCTTAACATTAGGCTTTGAGTATAATCAGGGCTTAATTTTTTTTTAAGATGGTTATCATATATAACACCTTCATTATGGTTGAACCTAATCGAGTCAGAAAAGTCATAATACTTTGAGCTCACGATATCACCTTTGTTGATTTTCTCATCTATTTTTTTTACCTTGTTAATTGAATTGATCATTCCAACCAAAAAATCTCTGAAAGATAAACTCATATCTGAATTTTGTCTAATCCGAAAAGAATTTTCCAGCTCTTGTTTTCTACTCTGTTCGAAGCTATTACTTTTATCGTTTTTAAGCCATCTGCCTATATCCCTGATACGAATTTGAACAAGAAGAGTGGAATATACAGGCGATTTAGAGTGGTGCACTTCAACTAGCCTTTGAATAAAGTTTCCTAGAACTTCATCATCTCCGTTAGCTTCAAACTTTGCTATAAGCAGATCTGTATTGAGGCCTGCTACGGTTCCTGGAGATAGCTTATAGAACATTTTAACAGCTAAAGATGTGTTGAAATTTAGGATTTTATAAAATCTCTTAGAAGTAAGTTCTTCATTTTTTAGCTCTGTGATGTAATTTAAATATTCTACTTCTCCTTTAAATTCGGGTGCATCAATCTTACCAGAAAGAATATCTTCCCAAATATTTAAAGTTTGCTCGGCTTTTTCGAATATCTTATAAGCTAAACTAGCAAAATAGTAGTTTTTTTTAGAATTGCAATAATTTACTACAACATCACAGTCAACAAAATTTTTTTGATCATATAGCAGCTCTTTATACTTTTCTGTTTCTTTCTGGTCAGAGTATAATAAAGCTAAGCTTGTGCAAACTGGAAGCAGATGTTCATAATCTTTATACACTTTGTTACAGTAAATTAAAAATCTAAAAAGTAAATCGTTAGCATTTTGTAAAAGGGTAAGCTCCAATTCAGCAGCAATTTCAGAATTTCCTCCAGTGAACTGGCTTGATCCGTTTTTTACTATTTATTAAAAATAAAATTAAATAAATATTCAGCCTAATATTGAAAAATAATTAAACATTAAATTACCTAAAGTATTTATATTACGCATGCTTTTAACAGATTTTTTGATGGCTTTTGATATTGAGAGGCTTTCCAAGGGGTCAATAATATTTTTTAAAACCGAAAATAGCTCACTAAATAATGACAGTAATACCCTGGGGTCAAAATAACCTTTCTTTAAATATTCAAGTGCGTCATCAAAAAGTAGGCTTTCTAAGAAAATCAAAGATACTCTTTGATACAAAAATTTGATTTCACGTGACTCATGGAAACCTTTAGTGCTTTTGGAGAGGGACAACTCAATTTCGTCAATAGCTTCTTCAACTCGTTTTTCATCCAACAAATTACAGATCTATTAATATTATGAGGGTTTATGTATAAGTTTAAAATATTAAACAGGAAAAAAAATGTTATTATCCTATTGAATTGTAAAAATAAATACCTCTAGGAACTTAGGCGGTTTAATTAGAGCTTTCACGGTTTCGCTGTAATAGACTACAACATGTGCGCTGAAGCTATTGCTGATTATATCAGAGCTATTAAAATCGCTGTATCTATTAGAAAAATCAGCCTTGCTAAAGTTCTTTAGGTACTCATTGGATTCTTCAGAAATAGAAATTTCAACATCTTCTAATTCTCCTGACATAGCTAAAGTTGGCAAAGAAGAAACAAAAGCAACTCCTCTAGGCTTTTTACCATTGGGGGATATAAAATTATATTCCACTACTTCACTAGTATGAGTATTATGAAACTCTGCTCTACCATCAGAAAATAAAGCAATTATATACGGAGAGTCATAAATAAATGACCTAGGATGCTCAGGGAACTGAAGCGTACCCCTACGAGCATCTCCATTTACTCCAACAATAACTCCGAGACTACCTACTTCCTCTGAAGAAATTGTTAGAATAATAAACTCGTTTTTCCCCACTACGCCTACTCTAGGTCTCGGAGGTCGAAGTTTTTTACCTGTTAGTGGGTCAACGAGCGAATTTGGGATGGATACTAGCGGTACTACATTTTCTATATTTTCTAGGTTAATTATTTTATAGGATTTTATGTCTGCCATACATATATATTTTCCTGCGTGGCAAATTGCAACAGCTCCAAATTTTAAAGGTATTTCCTAAAAATAAATTTATATTAGCGCTTATAAATAAGATATAAATATAATGAATTACTTTATACAGCTTCACTTTTGATCCCGCCTTATATACATGAATTCCCAATTTTAATCCGATACAAACCGAAATACTTGATGAAGGAGATTGATTAATTGAGTGTTTATCGATTTGATCTACTGAAAAGCAACTAGCACCTTTTATTGTAGGTGCAATTGACTCGCTTACCCTTTTTAAATCAGGTAAATTGTACCAAAATATAGTAGACTCACATAAACAAATAAGTTTTTTGAATTGAGGTATTATTACTAGCTTTTCGATTTTTTTATTTAGCGAGCCAACTTTAACTTTACCTAGAGGAATGAATTTTGGAATAGCCTACATAGTCAATTAGGGGTGAAGTTAATAAAAGTGATAAAATAAAATATAATGAAATGAAATGTAAACCTTTGAATTGAAGACAATTTGCGAAATTGAATACCAGAGAATTTGGCCATCATTAGTACCGATATATAAATTACTTTCTAATAATATATGCAAAAAATATGATATAGTCGAGATAAATTACATGTATAAAAAATGACTAAAAAGAATACCATATGCTTCAAATGCTTCTATTTTGGGTGCTGGTGAATTTATATCATTATTTAATTCTACATTAGGGCTAGTAAATGATTCAGAAAGATAGTTTAAATCCACAACAGGGCTACTATTAAGAGAATCCAAGACTTTTTTGTCTATATCTAACCTTTCGTTTTGTGTTGATATAATATGATCTTTTATTTCGAGAACCTTTTCAGAAGAAACAGGTAATAGAGAATGACATTCCTTTTGATCTTGAGCTTTTATAGAACTATTTCTAATTTCGGTTAAATCTTTTCTTAAAATATCATTATCTTCGCTGTCTTCAACTACGCTGCCTTTATCTACTCTGTCTTTATCTACGCTGCCTTTATCTACGCCGCCTTTGTCTAAGTTGACTTTGTCTACGCTGTCTTTATCTACGCTATCTTTATCTGCGCTATTTTTATCTACGCTGTCTTTATCTGCGCTATTTTTATCTACGCTATCTTTATCTACGCTATCTTTATTTACGCTGCCTTTGTCTGCGCTATTTTTATCTACGCTGCCTTTGTCTACGTTGTCTTTGTCTACGTTGTCTTTGTCTGTGCTGCCATTGTCTATGTTAACTTTATCTACACTATCTTTATCTGAGGTATCTTCATCTTGTCTATTTTTTTCTGTAGAATTTTTTATGGTAATATCTTTATTCTTGTCATATTTACTGGTATCTTGTTTGGTATCTGATTTTAAAATTCTTTGGAAGGTAGATTTCAAAGGCGATGGCGTTGGTGTTGGTGATATTTGACTTTTAGGAGAGCCTAAACCATAATTTGGATCGAATTTGTTTTGTAAAAGAGGACTGTTGAAAACTTTGGTTTTTTTAAGATTATATGGTGGGAAATCTTTGTTGAAATTTAGTTCATCTAACACGCTGTGGATTATATAAGGCGTTGATGTGATGCAGCTATCATCTATTTTATTCTTTGTACTTTTCGGTGGTGGTGTCATATCATTTCAGTTTTTTAACTACTCTTAGATTTAAAATGTATGAAAGGGTTGTATTTATAGCTCACTTGCACACATTCCTATATTTTATTTTTTAAATCTTTACAAATGATAAAATTCAAAATATGTAAATGTAAATGTGGTTAGCTGAAAACAATTCAATAAAATCTATAGGTCAAGCCAAGGATCTGCCGTATTATTAGTGGCCAGAAGATAAGCTGAAATAATCTAGCATCTAATAATAATCATACTAGCGGATTTTAATTGGCATTTAGGTGTATTGCGAATGACGGCTAACCCTTTCATGGGTGGAAGACTATTTTTGATCTGCCAAATATAGCCAACCATGTTCAATTAAAATAGTTCAATTCAGAGCATCATATAAATATTGGTATACTGCACAGTATTAGCAAATAATAAGCTTGCATAAAAATTATAAACGAATCATAAATTTAACTTTTTTAAAGAGCGTTGGATTCGAAAAGGTTAAAGTAGCACTTCTTTGCTCTAATTTTTTTGAATTGATATTAACTCGCATCAAATAAGTATTTTCACAAATTTTACTTTTATTTTCTGATATAATTTGTCTTATGCAATACATCAAGGTAGCATCTAGATTAAAATGATTTGGAACTGTATAAATATACCAATTCTAAATAAGTAAATTTAGAAAACAATTTTAATGAGTGTATTTTCTTATAAATAATTTAAAACTAAAGAAAATTAAAATATGTACACTAAAAAAAACTATTAAAAAAATACATCATTTAATCTGACAGTATATATTAATATTTAGGTTCAACTACGAACAATAATAGCAGTTTACTCCTTACAAGGCCCGTTGTTTTTTTTTTTTAAATTGCTAAAATTAATCAGCAAGATTTAATGTAAACTAATTTAAAATCAATAAAATTTTTGTTTAAGTCTGAAAATCATACGCCAAAATTTGTTATACTAATTATAATCTCTAGAAAATTAACAGTTTTAAAATTATTTGAAATTTTTATAGCAAAGATTTAGAATTTTATCTACTTTCTAATAGATTTTATTTATTGGAATAGATATGTTTTTAATCAATTAATTTATAAAATTGATTGAAAACTATAGCGATTTTGCGGACACCTAATGCACAAAATTCTTAAATCTAAAAAATAAAATTGCTCTAATTGAAATTGAATTGAGTAATCAATCTATATCATTTAATATATTATCTGTGGAATCTTTTGACTTAAATTTATTGAGGAGATCAACTAGAATAAGTCACTCACAAAATGAGTGATAAATATTTTTTCTAGTGAACAGAATTTTTCAAATTATTTTTAATGAATTACATTTTATTTATAAGAATCAAAATTTTCACATTAGTTACCTGTTCAATCAAGTTTTTGGTTTATATAAGCATGAATCAAATCTATATAAAATAATTTATTTTTATATTTTTCTAATAATTTTTTAACACCCTCCCCCCTGAGAGTATGAAAATTATAGAGCGACATAGGGGGATTTGTTTAAAAAAATTTTTTCTGTGATTTTTGATTTCTTTTAAAATTTTTTTATATTATTAAAAAATGTTCAATAAACCCAAGCCAAAAAAAAAATTTTTTTTTAAAGATACAATATTCACGCATGCTATTAATCTATTAATCTATATTTATGTTTCAAGAAGCAGATTGTATATATAAGCTCTTTAAATTTTGAAAAAGCTGATAATCTCTATGTATAATTATACATTAAATGTTAATATGATAATAATTAGATCTAAATTATAAATTCATATCTATAAAAATTAATTTTAGAGATTATTTTTCAAAATTTAAATTTGAATTAATCTTAAGCACTAAGGCATTTTTATGATTTTTGGGTAGTATTCGTAAAATTCTGAATAGGTTTAAAAAAATTTTGATCCCTATTGCTATTATTGATTAATTTTTACATATATTACAAATAATTTTTTTGAATTCTAAATTTTCTTTGAACATTCTCAATTATGATTTACAGTGAAAAAATCTGAATTTATTGATAAGCTTCATTTGAATATCCAGAGTGCCACTTTAATAAAATTATATAAATTTAAATCAGTATATAATATCCTATATTGCCTTTTAATTCTTTTTCAATTAAAAATACTTGATTATTTTCATTTTTTTATATCCATTTAAATCTAATTGACATCAAAAAACACAATACTTTTATAATTAAACTTTCACCTAGTTTATTATATCTACTAATACATACATTTAGCACTTTTTTATTTTAAACTATTTATTCCTTGGTTAATTTATACATTGTTTACTTTTTTAAAAAAAAAATTTTCGCTCTGCGTTAAAAATTGTATATTATACCTATTTTTATATCTTTATTATTTTTTTATTTATTTTAGTGAATATTTCGGAGATTTTCGTATATTTATATATTAATTTATGACTAATCCTAGATTTTTTTAATAATTCATTATTCAAAGTTAATAAAATTAATTTTTAGAGTATTAAACCATCCGAAAATTACTGGAATTTCCTAAAAATTTCTTTGGTACAATTATTTACACTTATTGATTTAATATTTTTGTATCATTTTATAATAATTTGAGTATTATTTCAATATACACATGATATTTTGTACCCATATTTTAAATTAATTCAACATTTAAATAAATTGTAAATTTAAATGTAAATCTTATATTTTTTATTAATTTTAATCCGAATTTTGATATATTCTTCATATGTTTGTTTTTAATACTTTTTATTTAGATCTATTAAAACCGGAACGAAAAATTTTTTCTTCTATATCTTTTTTAAAGAAAAAAATTTTTATTTTCGAAATATCATAAATCAATATGAGTACCAAAATTTGAAAATTCGCCTTTTTTTTTAAATGTAAATACTTAAATTTAGAGAAAATCTCCTATTTTTCATAATTTTGTATTAAAAATGCTTTTAGAAATCCATTTTTCATAAATTTCAATGATAATAGCTCTAATTTTGACTAAAAAAAATTTTTTTTGTGTCTTATCACACATTCTTTATAGATCTAGCTGTCATATTCTATTGAAAAACAATTGATCTGTTATTTATTCATTTTTATTGATCGAAAGTGTATCTATCTTTGTGAATGTAAATCTTTACTTCGACATATATAAAATAACTATTATCTTTTCCAGTGAAAGGATATACTGTTCAACATGTCTATTTACTAAGTTTTTTTTTATTATTATCTTTTAAGCAAAAAATAAAATCCATAAATTACACAATATTGAGATAAATTCAACCTAAATTATATTCTTCATTTCTGAAATTCAAAATATTATATTTAGATTTATGTAAATGAAGTTTCTATATTTTGATCCCAAATTTATTGTATTAGTTAAATTCCAACCTTGAAAATATCATATCTAAATTTTAATTTTCAGAAAACTAGAATCGAATTATGTACGTTAATTTTAAAATATTGAGAAAAACAGCTGTTTTTAATTATTTTATTTATTCGGTATATTTTAATTTTTTAATTCTTTATTTCAAATTTTTATCTTTAACATTTTCTTTTAAATTTGACAAGCTCAGTTATAAATTATTTAAAAAAAAAATTTATTATAATATTGATATAGAGATTAAATAGTTTCATATAATAATTCAAATTTTTTTGATAATTTATTTTATCACTTTAATATAAATGAAAAAGCTTATGAACATGTGTTATATAATTAATTTATCAAATTATAGTGGTATAAGTAATCACAAACGAGAAAATGAATGACTAGATAGTGGTAAAATCAACTATCGAATTAACCTATTAATAAAAAGTGGGGTTTTATTTTATTTGATGTGTTTATCTTTATTTTTTAGCGATTTATTACGATTTTTTCTTATAAGTAGCTATTAAATCTATTAAAAAGTCTTGAGAGTTTTTATTACTTCTGAAAACGGCTTCGCTTTATTTTTTTTTAAATTATTACAATTTATTAGAACAGAAATAATCACAATACTAGGTAACTCTGCCTTAAAAGGCAGTAAGGAATCAGATATAATTTCTACTGTAATTCTAGTGAACTACCGGGTTTAAAATGAATTATAATACATACTTCTAGAGCTAAATTACACTCATTGATATGAAATAAACATTTAATGATATTTTAATTCTTAATTTTTATATCCTGTAACTTTTTCAAGTTAAATTACACCTTATTCTAAATTCTGAATTTTTTTCGTGGGATTTTCAGTGTTATTAGTCATTATTTCCTCATATTATTACATTATCAAATTTTTTTTATCCAAATAATTATTTAATATAATTTTACGATACATTTAAGCTGGTTTCATACATTAAATTTAATCTTTTATTATTACTTGTGATAAAATATAAATTCAGTTTTTTTTTAATTTTATATTTATAAATCAGTTATAAAATAGATGTGATGAAAAAGTTTAAATATAGTGAAGATTTCATTATTTTAGGAAATTAGGATTTTAAACTCAAAAATAATAAAATTCATGAAATAATTTAAAAAGTATTGTACTAAAAATAAATAAATATCCTTAAAATAATTTCAAAAAATGATCTTTTATTGCCAAAATTCAAATTTATTATCCGTAACTAAGCATTGCTATTCGATAAAAAAAATATAAATATATTTAAAAAACTGCAAAAAAACTTATTTTTACTTTATTAGATTATCATAATTTATAAACTCTATCTAAATTTAAAAAAAAATTATTTATTAATAAAAAAACCTTACCTAAAATTATCAAGGATATTTTTTTATCAATGCCTAAAATTTTTAGGCATTAAAACCTAGCTATCTATAACCCTATTATATTTTTTGGATAATTTTAATTGAAAGGATGATTTATACTTTCTGATATACCTAAATTACTTTATTTAGGATTAGCTATTATTTCACTTGTTTTTTATAAGCAATTATTTTATATTTTGGTTTGATATAATTTGTATTGGCTGATTGTATATTATAAAAAAAATTAAAATCTGATTAAATTTAATTTCAAATTTATTGTAAATAAATTCATTTATGCGACTTTATTTTATTATCATCAACTTTATATTTATAAGTGTTTTGTGTATTTTTTTCATAATTATCGCCCATATAATATCATACATGACTATATCTATTAAAACTGAACATATATTTTGTAACTAGTCATCAATTATTTTTTTTTCTTGAAATATGATCTATCAGTAAATTTAGTTTACTTATTGAGAGAGATTTAATATAATTGTGCGATAACTGGCTATATATGCACTTATTGCTCTAATATTTTTAGATGTTAATATTTCTTTTATATATACCAGAGGAAACTTTTTTATTTTTTATACTGTTTTTTTAATCAGAAATTTAGAAATTTTAGTATTTATTTTTATGCAGAAGCGATTGATAGTATTTTAATAGTTCTTATAATTTAAATTTTATTCTCAGAATAAAGTTATTAAAAAATCTATCATTTTTAATTAGAGATAAACTTATATTTAATAAATTAGAATAATCAAAATACAAAGAATTTCAGAATTAATTTGTTCAAAAAAAAATTAGAATAAATTATATATAATAAATGCTATTATTTTTAATAAAAATTAAATAAGAGTAAATATAAGCCATATCATTTTATTGATTAAATATTATAATATAAACCGAATTTTAATCCTAAAAAAATACGAAACTACTTTAATAATATACTTTCTTAATAAAGTAAAACATGCCAGTTTTTTTATAAAAATAATGACTCAAGAAATTCTTTAATTCGGGATGACGAAATTTTTTATAATAATACTAAAAAATTAGAAAAATAAACTTAAACTTAATCATATAAAACTAAATTATCCAAATAAAATATCAAAATAAATATTAAACTTTTATTTTTTAATTATGATTTTTTTTAAAACCTTGAATAAATATTTCAAGATTATTAAACTTATATTCTCTAAAATTTGAAATAATAATAAAAATGATAAAATTCGTTATAAATAAATTCCAAAATTTATTATTTACTTTATTAATATTTTTTTAACACGTTTATTTGTTCAAAAATCAAACACAATAGCCTATTAAAATCCAAAATAACATAAAATTTTTTAAAAAAATGATTCCTAAAATTGTATCAGAAAATGATGCTAAGAATCCTGATCTCACCTCTGCACCTAAACTTGTACCTTGCACACAAATAATCGCTACAAGAACTGGGAAGTACGATATTACTCAATAAATATATATATTGTATATAAAATTTAAATTTGTATACTCCAATTTCATCCATATTTTGCCATTATTTAACACTAGCCTGTAGCATAAAAGAAACAATTTTTTTGATTGTCTTTCCACATTAATTATCTGAAATCAGCCATTTTTCTTATCTAAGCCATTTTTTCTAATTTTATCTTTTCTAATTTTACCTGGAGTTTTATATTGTCGTATATAAATTCGTTATAGATACTTAGAAATTTTAATTTTTTTATTATATATAAATGTCATAATTTCTTGATTTTTGCTGATTAAAACCACTTCAAGTCAAATAGGGTTACCAAAAGTTTGAATTTTGAATTTTTTTTGAAGATAGTTAAACTCTATTCAATTATTTTTCGATAATATTAACTATACTTTTATAATATTTTAATCTTTAATTTCAGCGCAATAAACTAATAAATGGACCATAAGTGAATCCAAAATTTAGTCAAGGATCGTGATTGAAGTTTTTTTGTGTATATTTCTGATGATTATTTAAATTTGTAAAGAATGATAATAAATTAATACAATAAATATGAATTATTCCTAAAATTGGACTCCATATTTCCCAAATGGATTTTTTGCAAGATTTTACGTTATCTGTAATATTATGTATTTCAGTTAGAAGCTACTATTAGTATTCAGATATATTGAAGCTATAATTAATGGATATTAAACACTTATTGATTGATTGATGTGTGGCAGACTGGATTAGAAATATAAACCTAATGAGCATAGTGTTAAAATTTTAGAATCATTTGAATCATACAAGCATGGATTGGACTATATTTATACTTATTGAAGGTATAAACAGCTATATAGGAACCCTCCGCTATTTCCTCCTTATTTTTATCATTTATTCCTATCATAAAATATTTTTCGTATGATAAAAATTTTAAATTTATAAATTATATAGAGATTTCTTTAATACTTTCTATCAAAATTTGAATTGATTAATTAAAATTTTAAATTGAATATATATAATGGGTCTATGTTTCTAAGCCACTGTCATAATCACTTGGTAATATGTCATAATATCATACTTAAATAACCGTCTACCGGCCCCGCTATCAGGGAAATCCCATTGGTCCACCCACAGTCGATAAAACACACTTTTCCCTTATATTTGGATTAATTAACCATAGACAGAATAACCATTCTCATAGATAATTATGCTGTAATGTAACATGAATTATTCCTAGTTTATTTTCTTCTATTATTACCTTTTTTTCCTGGTAAATCAAAAATTTAAAAAAATTTCTATCATTATTAAAGTACCAATATTATATTTTCTAGAAGAGTTATTGTTTTCCAGTTGAAAGTTTTGTTTCTATCCCGACATTAAGTATTATTATTATTATTGATTCGTTAAGTAACGTGATTATATGCTTTTTATTTACGTTATTATTGAATGAGTCTTTCTTTAATATGTACCAAATCACTGCCAGTTCATGAATAATACTTTTATGCGATTCCGTCTGACATTTGTGAATCATATTTTTTTAAAAAGAGTTTATCATTTCAAAAATATCCTGGTCGTTATTTCTACATTCTGCAGGGTTTAGACGGTTATATTTTGCATAAAAAAAAAGTGCTTGCCGATGTGTGTCGAATTCAAAGAAAGTTTGATTTGGGGGGGGGGGGTTTTGCAAATTTACTAAAGCAAACTTTCAACGAAATTTTCAATGTTTTGGCTTTATTATCCTATGAATATTCCTTATTTTAGCTAGAAACTTCCTAAACGGCAAATTTTGTTCTTTATAGGATCGTTACCTGTATTAGATTTGAGAAAAAACGCAGATATGGATTTATTTTATTTTTGTTTATATCAGTAAGTTTAGTTCTAGAGCTAAATAAATTGGTCCAACCTGAGTTTCATTACTTTTGAAAATTGCTACTTATAATTTGAATTTGAATTTTTTTTTTTGACAAAATGTATAATGAAAGAGTGAATCAGTATTTTTTTTAGCCTTGTTTTACCAACTATTTATTTTAAAAGAGTTTATTGAATTAAGTTTAATCCATAATTAAAATATATACAGGGCTGATTATAAAATAATATATAAAAAATTCACTCAGCCAACTACCCTCTGGCCCCGTAGGGTCTCATTACCTTCTAGGCGTCGAGTCAAAGTTGTTTTACAAACTAAACTTTTTTTTTTTTCTTTCAAAATATAACTTTACCTCATTTTTAGGAAATTAAATGCTAAAATATTAGTTTTTTTTCGTTAGTATATATATAGAGTGTTCTCCTACTCCAGAGATGGCTTACAGCATAAATCAACACGCTCCTTGTAACCATTAGTCTCTTCGAATAATTTGGCAGAATCAGTGAACTCTTCGTTAATGCTTTCTTTATTCATTATAAACACAAATAGTTTAATGCTTTTCTTTGATTTTAAAAATTTTTGGTGATATATAATTTGTTTGTTTAGGGTTTTAATAAATAGAGTTGGATTGAGTAAAAAAAAATAAAGAAATAAAATAAATCTAGATTTAGTTTTAATGAAATTTATGGGTAAATTATTTGTTATAATGGCGGGGTTCAATACAATTCGTAAAATCATTATTAGTTGATTAGATATTGAATTTTTAATGGTTTACTTTTTTTTTTTTAAATCTGGTATTTTTCCTTTAATAGTCAAAATAGTTTGGCTATTTATAGCTTTATTTTCTTATTACAGATAAACTTTTCGATTTAGTGGTAAATTAATCACATTTTTGTTACTTTAAATATAAGTACATAAAATTTTCATTTTATTTATTGATGATTTTCACACTGTTTGTTAGCAATTTAAGTTTTACAAGAAGCAGGCAGTTAAGATTTTGTAGATATTAAATCAAAAATCCTCTAGGTTAATTTTGATTAATTAAAAATTTGCTCAAAATATACATTATTGTTATAATGTTTGTTTTGTAAAGAGCGCCAAGATTTATAAATTAGTACTCGTTTGAATTTCATCTGGATGTTTTACTCTAGAGCTTGAGATATATATACATGTATATAATATTAGCGGTAAAAAAACCGATTTACGTGTTATGAGTCATTTTTATTCTTTATTCAATACATGTTTCATTTACATATAACCTTGGATAATATCTTTTTTGTGCTTTTTTTATATATAATAGTAGTATAAGTTATGACAGCGATTAAATTGAGTCTGGTATTTACTTTTAAAGAGGATTTCAAATTTAATGATGAGAATTATCAAATTTTAAATTTTTGATTTATGTACGTATAAGCTGTGGGAGGGGATGTTGGGGGCTTATGCGAGTATACACGACAGTATATTCGAAGAATTGTATTAGGTTATTTATTTTATTGTTAGTTTTAGACGACCTATATAACTATAAATCCTTGTGTTATAGCTTACCAAGAGCCTTTTTTTTTGTGAATAAATATAAATGAAGAGTTTGTTAATCATCACACAGATACCAATTTATTGGTAAAAAGTATATGATTACTATTGCAATAATAAATTTGGATAAAAAAAAATAAATGGTTAGCTTGATTAAAATAGAATAAAACAATTATGATTATATTTTTGTTGTTACTCTTTGATGGAAAGTATATGTGGACAATAATAAAAAGCGAGAAAAATAAGCGTCTATTTCAAGGTAAGATGGTAGTTCAAATTCTTATAGGCGGATAGGTAGATACAAATTAATTTAAAATTCCATTACGAAAAAAAAAAAAAAACGACGAGAAAAAAAACTTTCTATCAGAAAATCTCATGACAATTTGGGATTTAAGCTATATTATTTTTTAATTTAAAATTTGCTTGAAATAGCTTATATTTTTTTGTGAATTAATTTATAGTAAGTGCTGATTGCGGTAATAAAATGAGAGGATAGGGAGTTATGGATGCAGAAACAAAGATTTAATGGTTTTTTCATTACTCAAATATTATTCGATTGGGATGTATAGATATGAGGTATAGGGTATATTTAAGGACTAAAATTCCGAGAATGTGAAAATTGTAATTGGGAAATTCTTAGTAGGAATCAGAGCTTGTATTCTTGGAAATTCCTTTTGCTTATTTAAATTGGGTAAAGGTAAATACTGTATCAGATAAACCATTCGATGATTTTTTTCTAATCAAAACTAAAGATAAACTAAGATATGGCAGGTAGGAAAAATTTAATAGGAAAAATTCCGAACCTAGAAATAACCGTCCATGTTTGGATAATTAAGAAAAGAGGGCCGAGGCTCCTTAACCATTTCCCGGGTGGAAAACTGTTTTTGAACACAAGATATTGATTACCTTCAGTAAAAATAATATATTTCCAAGAACTTATGAGCTATTGGTTTATTGTTGCATAATGACAAATAACATATCTGCTTATAAAAAATAAGCAAATCAGTAAATTCGCCATTTCAAATAGTAATGGACGGGGAAAGGGCTAATAATTTTGTTTTTGCCTATAGAATGGACCAACCGTGTTCGGTTTGGCCAAATTTGCCTAGAAATAATTGATAAGCTCGGATCTAACTATTTGCAGCTGATGTATATCAGGTGCGATAGACTGAGAATACCATGAGCTTATTAGTGTGGTTTTTAGATGTGCATATTGATTTTATAATATAAACTTTATTTATGTGAGCGGGGTTATTGATTATTATTACTGATTGGCTAAGATATATAGATTTGTTATCATTATACAAAGCTGGGAATTTTTTATATACAATTACATGCATTACGCAATATCGCAATGGCGGGTGTTTTATTTTGAGGAGATCTTTGGTAATATGTGTGGAAGGTATAATCCAAATATGGGACTGCTATGTAGAATAAAGAAAGTTATCCCTTTCTGGCGCGGAAGAGTGTTTTATATTTGCAAAATATAATCAAAGTCATTCGATTAGCCCTTTAATAGGTGGTAAACTATAATTGAAATGCCAAATATAGCCAAGTGTGCTAAATTAAAAAGCTATAATTTCGAGGAATTAAAAGGATACTGACTTATAAAAGAATAGCAGCCAATTATAAACTTGCTTATAAACCATATACAAATCCATAAATTCGTTTTTTTATAAGATTGTTGGGTGGGAAATGGTTTAGTATAATTATGAGAATCGATAAACTATTGAATTGCTTTATAATAATAAATACATAAATTAATTTTAAATCATTAACGAATAAATATATTGGTTTTTTTTAAAGAGTATATGACTGGAAGGAGTTAAAAAATAAACAAAACATTAAATCCACCTTGAACCAATGCCCAGTGGGTATGGAGCTGCTAGAGCGGCGGAGGGGGGTTGGTTGAAAAATTATTTTTTTAATATTTTTTTAACTTTTTAAATATTTTTTTAACTTTT
>LSSN01000266.1:39034-53041 GCA_001970855.1 Smittium culicis
AATATTTTTTTAACTTTTTAAATATTTTTTTAACTTTTTAAATATTTTTTTAACTTTTTAAATATTTTTTTATAGTTTTTTGTATACTTTTAAATTATGTTTAATAAACTCTCTGAGACTAAAAAAAGAAAAAAAACATAAAATCCACATTATTATTTAGCTTTTGGACGAGATATGGATATCCAATGTTACATGTTTAAGTAATAGAAAATGTTGAATCCAATGGGCGTTGAAATGGATATTCTGGAAAGGAAGGTGTAAATATATAGAATTTGCGGCATCAGTGATCAGCAGATAAAAATAAATCGATCATATCCTATAGGTCTACTTTGAATTTTTTTTGGGATAGCTATTTAGTTTAATTACATAATGGTGTTACTAAATAGTCATATGCTATCTAAGCGTCCTTTCAGTTGTACAAAGATATATTTTTTGACTTATAACTTTTAATTTTTGCAATTTATATATTAATCAGCAATTATGAACTATTTGGGAAATATAAGAAGCAGATGCATATTGAAATTATGTTAGTGGATAGGATAAGTTGGACCATAGTAAGATAGGAGGTTATTACCTAAATTGTGATTAAGGGTAAACAAAACCGCGATTAAATGTAGCTGAAAATTAGCTGAGATTAATTACGTAGACCAGAATAGAATGTGATTTGATAAGAGGTAAGGTAGTGTCACAATGTGATTTGATTATGCTGCTTGAAATTCAAATGAAAAGTAAAAAAATACTTAAAAGAGATTTTTGATTCAGCAGTTTACAGCCATAAAATTAACTTTTATAAATTAATTAGATCGCCTTGAGCAGTAATAAAGAAGCGAAAAGGATAATGTATAAAGAATCTAAATCTCATCCTCCTGGTTGAATGGGATGCTGCAAAACAGGGATGACAGGCAAGTAATGCTATTAATCTAGTTTTTATAAAGCAATGCGGAGTGTATTAATTTATACTGTGCGTGGAGAGGTAATATTGGAGTCCAGTACATATAGTCATAAAGTGTGTTTTAGATTTTGTGAGATTTTGATGATGGTGGAGAAGTAAGAATCTAGTTTAATCTGAGCAAAGATTGATTACTCTTACCCAAATGTAGAATAAAGATTGACCCAAATTTCGAATGAGTTTTCTTGAAAAAAAAAATAAGGGTGTAAGAAAAAAAGCTTCATATTAGTTGATATAGGCCAGTTGCAACTATTGGATAAGAGCGTTAATGAAAAAAGAATTAATAATTAGACAAAAGTTAAAAAGCTCTGCGCTAATTTCGCACAATTATTAATAATTTTTTTTATGGCGTTAGTGGAGGGGTAATCAGATCTCTCAGTCGATCCATTGGCTGGCTTAAATTAATTTATGTTTTCTAGACAATGATATGCTAGCTGATTTGCTGTAGTTCTCTTTTTCTTGCACCAACTAATCAAAAGAATTTAATATCTTGCTGTTTTCAATAAAAAAAAAAAACAAATCTTGTCTGAAATTAACGGGAAAAGCGAGATGGCTCATCTGATTAGCTGAGTATGGCTCGAATCTAGCTGTGATTAGTGGATTGTAATGCCAAACTAATGGTTTATGGAGACAGTGTTTTCTGTGATTAGCTGGATTAGACAAGGTTCTTGCGACGATTAGATATGATGGACTAAGCCCCCTAGTTGATTAGCTGGATCATTATGGAGTTTCAATTACGGAAAGAAGAAGGCCAGTGATATCCTAGAGTCTGAAAACTAACGGATTGTTTATTGAGACACATCCAAGTGCGCTGATAGGATAAAGAGGTTGGTATGATATAGGCAGAAGATGACAAATCCTGAGAAGTACTACTGGAGATATTAAATAAAGCTGAGTTTTAGCACAACAAAGTCTCTGGCGAAAAAGAGCATTCGAGAAAAGCATGCATTAAATTGAAGACATGTCAAGGTATTAAAGGTCCAAGGCACTCAGAATAAGAAAAACAAATAGTCCAAGGCATTCCCAACAAGAAAAACAAAAAGTCCAAGGTATGGAAGTGAGACATGATAATAAAACATGAAAATGAGACATGATAATAAGACATGGAAATTGAGACATGATAATAAGACATGGAAATTGAGACATGATAATAAGACATTGAAATAAGACATGGAAATTTGACTTGTTTTTGTGAGAAAAGTATTAGGGATTTGCATATGAAAGGTTCAAGCGGTTTAGTGGAAGACGAGATTAGTCAAAGACATCCCTCTCTTAATATAAAAAATGCGTCGAGTTAAGACCCAAAGCGATATAACGCACAGCTAAAAAGATGCCAATTTACGTAGGCCCTTAAGCAATTAAAAAGTAAAAAAAATAACACATAAGCTGACTAAGCTTTTAATTTAAATTATTGTTTTTAGGTCTTTGATAATCCAGAAGTAGCCATCTGGTCCATAGATCTACTCCTCATCTCATCTCATCTCTCCTCCCCACCCTTTTTCTAGCTTCAATAGTTGCAGTTTCTGGATTAGTCTTTGGCATTTCTAAAATCCAATTTCCATAGCCGAATTCTAGATAATTTCCATAGCCAAATTTTAGATAATTTCCATAGCCAAATTGTAGATAATTTCTATAACCGAATTAAAAGGCAATTTCCATAACCAAATTAAAACCCAATTTTTATAACCGAATTAAAACCCAATTTTTATAACTGAATTAAAACAGACTTTTACTATATTTTTGTTCCTCTCAGAAACATTCAAATTAAAAAATTTTCTTTTGTTCTATGCGAGTCTTTTTTTGATAATATAAAGCTACTCTGTTTATTGCTACACTTATGTAAAATCAGAACCTGCTTATTCCTCCACTCCCATACATTTCTATAATCCTTTTCTACCTATCTAACTTTCTCTTTCTTTTTTATCTAAACTCCTGTATTCAAATATATCCCTGAATTTATCTCTTTCATTCTACTTTATTCCTCTTCTCTCTTCGACTTTTTCTTCTCCCAAAGTATCCCACTCTACCCGATTCCATCCACCATCCCGTTCACTCAAACTAAAAAAATAAACAAAAAAATTCTACCCAAAATTATAGCTTTTAATTCTCAGAAAAGTAATTTCATTTTTTTTCAGCTGCTAACAATTCTCTTTACTCTATCGCCCAGCTATTCTTTCTCATTCCTAATTGAAACTCTAAATGACCTTTGATTCAATCTCTAGAAAAAGCGTCAATACTGCAAGCATGTTATCCCCAAGAGGAACTGAGCTAGATGATGGCGACTTCATACTAAAACAAGTCGAAAGATCTAAAATCGGCAGACAAAACCAATACATGTCTACTCTCCAAAGCGGTGCTAAAATTAGAAGCAACATCTCCTCTTCTAACTTCCCTAAAGCCAACTATGAAAGAAACAGTAACGGAAGTTCCTCTTCTCTAAGCTCCCAGGGATTTAACAGACACCCCTCCTCTCATTCCTCCCACTCAGAACGTGTTCATTCCTCAAGAAACCCCCCTCCCCGCAGGCAAAACGGCCACTCAAATAGTTCATCTGCCCAACACGGCTCCTCCAGACCCTCTACCAGAATGTCCAATACTACTTGTAATTTCTATTCTTCTACTTACACTTTTTATATTCCTACGTTATACTTCCTCTTTGCCATATTCTAATTTTTTCTTTCTCCCCCCTCTCCTTGTTATCTCTCCCTTCTAGCCCCTAGATTTCTACAAGTACTCAATGATTGCTTCTTTTCAAAGTTTTGCTCAGACGAACTCTTATATTTTGGTATGCCTCATCCTGTTTCCCCCTCTCTCATCACTATCGCTACAATAATTCCTATACCCATAATTTTTTAATTAACACTTAAAAAATGCATATTTTTTAATCTTAGAAACTAGAGATGCCATTACTAGAAGAATACAAGACAATTCATATCGCGCTAGGCCCGATGAACTTCAAGATGTTTTATCAGAAGTCGTTGAAGCCTGCAAATCCACAAAGTAATTCACAACCACCTTACCCCCTTACTTCCCCCTCATCCCTATCACTTCGTTATTAACCTTTCGCCCTTACTTAATGCTTTCATTTTTAAGCCTAATCTCTTTTTTTATTTATACAACCTTATTTTTAGGCTCAATCTGGACGCCGTCGTTCAATGGAAAATTGCAAGATTTGACCACACTGCCGAATCCTCTGTTATTGACCACCTATTTTTAATCAATGTTAATATCATGAGCTACGACTTAAAATACTCTCGATCTTGTGTGGAAAAATACTGCTACGATCCCCTTTGTTGTGATCTACATAAAGAATCAATCTCTGAATACGACAAAGCTCGTGCCTTTAGAAGAATTTTAAACATCATTTTGAACGAAGCTATAAGAGCCCAAATAATTAAAAAAGACCAAAAAGTAACCATTAGAGCTCGACTAGTAAAGTCTCACTTTATCTTAGACGACAGAATTGGTATCATCAGAGAAATCGCCCTACTAATAATGCTAGGCCAGACTGATAGATACAAAGAATTATCTATATATGGAATCGTCAACGTCGGCATCCCTTGGACCCCTCCACCTGAAGTTATCCCAGATCTTGACCGCGAATGCAGCTTAGATCCTGAAAAAGTTTATCGAAAAGCTGTTGCTGTAAGTTTTAGTCCCTTTATGGAATCTATTCTAGACGTCAAAAGGCTTGGGCTCGGAGTTACTAACAGTGAAGTCAGCTCCCTTCTTGGTCTCTGGACTCACGTCGTCACTCAACCCGGAATCGCAAGGAAGCTCTCTATCCCCATGTTGCTACACATTCTTGTTCATTGCAGCGAAAACGAACTTCAAAAGTCCTTGTCTGAAGCTGCCCTTAGGGATGGTCTCCAAATCCAACCGGATAGAATAAACCAAATCGAAGATGCTGCCCTACAAGCTGTCCAGAATTTAGGTCTTGCCTGGGAACTTGGTGACAGTCCTCCAAAAGATCTAAGGCAACTCTGCATGGCCCTAGTTTTGGACGTTGGCTCCACTCTATCAAAGTTTATAGTCAGAGAAACTTCTTTCACTCAACCTTCAAGTAACGATAATATTGAAATCGGGTTTGTAGAAGATGGTCTATTTAACAGTAAGCCCTTTAAACACTCTTTATCCAATCTCTTTCTTTTTTTTTTATATAAATCTTTTTCTCATTAATCTTATGCTCATCTTGTCATCTAAAACTTATCTAGCCTGGTTCGATACTTGCTCGCTATTTGTTCGCACTGAACGTGCCCGAAAAGGATTTCTTATTTCGCTTCTATTATCTTACTTGAGTATCACAAGCGAACGCCTTTTAAGCCAGAAAGCTGACTTTAATCCAGAGATGTACCTTACCATTTTAATAGAACTTCTAACCGAGTTTAGAAAAAGGAGGCCCAACTATAAAGCTATTTGTGTTTCCCCCGATCGCACACTGGTAGACTCTAGAGATGTGGATGGAAAGCCAATTGAGCTTGATCGTACCACAAAAGAATCTATTGGCGCTGAGTTCGATAAACTGTTCGCCTGGGTTGATCCAAATATCCCATGTGCTAACCGTGTAAGATCCCTGGTTTTACCATTATCACCAAAAAATTTTAACCAAAATGATGGTAAGGGTGACTCCACTGTTTTCCAAAGTAACGGCCAGGCTTCCAACACAAACTCTCTCCATGAAGCTGCATTAGTTGCTGCCGACTTGTCCGAATCTATGAACTCGCAGCTTCACTATTAAAAAAAATAGTGTGTTGCTACTAAAATTTGTTCATTATATTTCAATCATTTCCTCTACATCTCCAATTTAAAACACACCTCTTCACACACGACCTTTCTACCATATAAAACTTTATTACAAATCCACTAACAAACCCACTCATCCGCCCTCCTTATCTCTTCCACCCTTTCTCGCCCAACTTTACGAAACTAGACGCGGATATAATGCGATTTATTTAACTAATTATTTGAGAAAAGTAATTTCTATCATCCTTTTTATGGAAAAAGAGGTTAAGGAAATACTTTATATAATCCATATATAACCACACATTTCCGACTTTTAATACTACATACATTTATTTTACTCTTTTATTTATATACCATATTTTTTCCCTCTTTACTTTATTCAATACAAGTTTCTTTATATTAATCAGAACAAAAAAAGTTCTTGACGAAATGTATTCCCATCTTACCTTCATTGTATAATATGAACACATAAAATTCATTTTCAATGCTCTTTCGAGGCTTAGATTCTTTATGAGTGCTTTTTTAATATGACTGCGCAACCAACGCCTGCTAATATCAAGTGTTTTATATAGAGAGTGCTATTGAGCATATAAACCCAAAAAAAAAACATTATTTTATGTATGGAATTATTATGAAAAGTATTTCTAATGATCAACTAGCTTTTGAATCAAGATCGTACGCTCTGTTATATGTACCGTATATATAATGAAGTAGCTATGTGGCCTGAGGGCGTAGTGGCCTGTATGACTTTTATGATGTATTGCACTGAGTTTTAAAATAATATATATATAATGGTGGGCTATTCTGATTTGCAACTATTGGCCCGAAAATTACTTGAAGAAGCGCATTTTTCGAATTAGTAATACCTTTTTTTATTTTTAAATGATAAAGAGGATTTGTTGGTTAAGCTGCATTTCTGAAAATGAATCACTATATTCAAATAGCTTTTACTAGGCACCTCATCCACGTTCTCCCAGATTTTTTGATTTTTCTTCGCTTACATTTCCATTAGCTTTGCGAAATTTCGATTCTATTAATTAATAAAAAAATATAAAACAAAAAACGACTACAACTACAACTGCAATAGCCGATCAACGAAGACATAGCATATTTCACCAAACCTCCCCCTTTTTTTTACCAGAAGAAGCAGCAAAACAGTACCCCCATCCACCTTCGCATTTTAATCACTCAGGACACGTACTATTAGCACACGCGAGTATAATGAGCTTTGGACAAGTTAAACACATTTTTTAACTTCTATTTTATAAATTATCCACAGTATTCTTGATTTCTCATAAGATTGTGATTACACTATATGTACAGATAGTTATTGGGCCGCCAGGGTCGGGTAAAACCACATACTGTTTTGGAATGTACCAATTTTTAAACGCGTTAAATAGGTAAAGTGCAAATCCATAATTCTTACCAAAACATAAAAGCTCTGCTCAAAATTTCGAGCTCCCCTTTTACCATCAAAAAAAAAATTTTTTAAATGGTTTTGGTTATGTAGAAAGACGATAATAATTAATCTGGACCCGGGCAACGAAGCTACGCCATACGACTGCGAGATAAATATAAATGAACTGATCAGCATTGATGATGTGCAGCATGAGTTTGGGCTAGGGCCGAACGGATCGATGATGTACTGTATCGAGTACCTGGAAAATAACATCGAATGGCTCACCGACAAATTAAAAGCGTATGCGAAAGAAGGTAATCCGCACTTTACCTTGCTCTCCCTACTCTCACACATACTTTACCATGACTTTTTTTTTTTTAAACAACGCTATTAAAGCAAATGCATTCATGTTTTTTAATTTTTGTCTTTGCACAGACATTTAATTTTTATTAGTCACATTTTCTCCCTATTTTTTTCCCTTCTATTCCTGCATGTATTGATATTTTTTTTTATTGGTTTTTGGTCTTTTTTTTTTTTTTTATGGGTTGCTGGCAATTTAGACAATTATTTGCTGTTTGATTTTCCCGGCCAGGTCGAATTTTTCACGCACCATAAATCTGTTCGCAATATCATCCGGATCCTTGAAAAGCTGAATTACAGGGTAAACTAGCGCCAACTCTTAAGTTTTCTTTTCTTTTCTTTTCTGAGCTATACTTAACAAATACCAATCAACAAGGTTGTAGAGAGTTTTTGGTTTTGGTTTTGGTTTTGGTTTATGCTTTTGGTAGCTTGCTATTTTCATTTTGGAACGTGTATGATTTTATCATGAATTTGTATAATGATCTGTACATGCCTGTAATTACAAAAAAAATAAATGAATGTTTAAATATTATAGCTGACGTGCGTTCATCTCGTCGACGCTTCGTACTGTACAGACGCGAGCAAGTTTGTGTCGGTCCTGATGACATCTCTGACGACAATGATGATGATTGAACTGCCGCAGGTCAACATCTTATCGAAAATCGATTTGTTGGAGAATTTTGGAAAGTTAGGTAAGCAATCATTTTTTTTTAAAAAAAATATAAATAATTGTTTTGACATTACAGTATGCAAACATACGAGTCTTATTATATACATGCATTTGAGTATGGTTCTGGGAAATAAATGAATAAATAAATAAATACATGAATGAATGAATAAATGAATGAATAAATGAATAAAACAGATTTCAATTTGGAGTATTACACGCAAGTCATGGACTTGGACTACTTGCTGCAGCACCTGAACGCATCGTCGCACAGCAAATATTTCAAGCTCAATGCGACCCTATGCGAGCTCATCGAGGAGTTCGATATGGTCGGCTTCGTAACGCTAAACATCAGCGACAAGAGCTCGGTCTTCAACGTGCTCAAAGAAATCGACAAGTCCAACGGGTACATATTCGGCGGCCTGTCCGAAGGCAACGAGTCCATCCTCATGGCGGCGAATGCCACCGACTACTTGTCCGAAGCGAGAGATGTCCAGCAAAAGTATGCATTCGGGCAAACTTCCGACTTGGACGACGAACTAGTTGGCCGCGAAAGTGCGCATCGCGGATCGGCCAAGGATTTGCTCAATGCTGAACTCTTATACGGAGGTTACGCATCCAACAGCAGCGCATCTCATAGAACTGGCGATCACAACAAACTCAAAGACTTGAAAATTGTTGAAACCTTCACAGAGTAGCCTAATATTTTAATTTTAACTTTTTTTAGAAATCATTTCATGCTTGATCTATACATGGTTAAAGCCGCCTTATCAATCAAAAAATATAAGAATATCTTAATTGGAGTTGGTTTTATACTTTTAATCAGCTATTATTTTGATATATGGAAATAAAAAAAGAGATAAACTAAATAGTAAAAAAACAAAAAAAAAAGATTGGGTGGTGTGGAGTGAAGAGTTGGTTAGTGAGGGGGATTATGGGAAAGAAACAAGGGATAGCGAGGAAATTATAAAAAAAAAAAGCAAGATGAGTAGATATACAAGTTAAAAAAAATTAAGGTATTTGAATAATTATTTTGCGGTATTTCGGGGATGGGAGATTATTGGCGGCTGGATTGAAAAAAGTTTGATAAGTTTGTTATTGGTAAGGTTATGAACAAAGTCTTATTCGATGTGTACTTTGGTGCTAGTGAAGGTGGTGTCAAAAACTCTGTCTACTAAGTCAGAGGTGATTCCAAACCCAAGTTTGTATTCTCTGTAGTGGTGTTCCAAGTGGTAAGACTTGAGTTTTTTGATCAGGTTCCATTTGAAGAAACCGTGGTGTAGCCAGTAGTGAACTTCGTCGTAAACAATGTACATTGAGACAACGCCACAGAAGACACCGTGTCTGATTCCAGCAGGGACTAAAAAGGAGAGGGGGACGTAGAGGCAGACGGCCAAGAAGGAAGAAAGGACGGGAGGCATGACAAGACGCATGTTATCCATGGGCAAGAAGTGGTGGAAGCCGTGAAGTGTAAAGTGGCCAACTTGAGAGAGGGTTCCTTCAGGGATATACTCGTCGACGTGGAAGACGAAGCGGTGGATTAGGTACTCGAACATGGGCCAGATTAAAGCACCAACAGTAAACATTCTGAGCATAGTGGTGTTGTCGGTGTACGCAAGGCCATTGGTGTACATGATATAGATAATTGGGAGCCAGTATAAGGGGACTAGCCACCAAGGAGTTCGAGTGAGCAGTTCGAGAATGCTGTTTTCAAAGTAAACGGCAGTTCCTGGGGTGTGGCGGGGGATATGGACTTGTTCGAGGTAGAATTCCTTTGTGAAATTGGAGTTCCAAATCTGAGTGAAAATTGGCTTGTTTGGGTCGATGAACTTGTCGCTAGCAATACCGATTTTGGAAGCGGTTGAGGGGTTTGAGGAGGTTTTATCAGAAGATTCAGAGTAGGGATCCCATTTTTCGCTGTCTACTATCTGACCAATCAAAAAATCGTCCAATAAATTGAAGGCGTGTGAAGAGTGGCCATGGAGATCCTTGTCGTTCATAACGAAGGTGACGTCTTGGCCGCCAAATTTGAGGAGCCATTCTGAGCCACCGGGATGGGCATCGTTGAAAGAGGATATATCGTATATTTTATTGTTGCTAATAACCCACAAAGAATCGCGTGAATTGTGGGTCGAGACGTCGCTACGGCTATATGAAGTTAATTCGGGCATATTAGATCAATAGATACTTTTTATTAGTTTGCGAAAACAATTTTGAAGTATAAAAATAAGAATTTCGAAGTGGCTTTGGGGAGAGAAAGGTGGAAAGGCGTTTATTCTTTATTTTGGAAAGCGTAAGAATAAATCGAGTAATTAAAAAAGCACCTCTATAAATAGATATCAGACTAAATAGGCGACGAAAAGAATAGTTAAGGTAAAAAAGAAAAAAAAAAACAACTTTCTCTAGTGGTAAATTGAGGAGAAGGGAGCTTGTTATTTATAGGAGTATGGGCGTAATTGACGCAAAATATCGAGTGACAATAAAAAAATTGAATAAATTAAGAGAGAAAACAGGTGATATTATATTTGTGAGGGCAAATAAAGTAGACGAAAAAAAAAAATAAGGTTTAATTTAAAATTAATTAAGCGCAAGTCCTGTCCTTTTCTTTTTCGCTTATTTTTTTAAAAGTTCCCTAAAAGTGTAGTAGAAAATCAACATTATTCGCTACAGATTAGCGCCTAGAGAATTAGTAGACTATTTTTGGATTCGCAAAACCAGCCACTGAAGATCGCTCGTGCGAACAAAGTTTCAAAAAACCTGAATGTATTGGACCATAAAACCCAAATATGCAAATAACAAGACTGCATAAAAAGCAGTCAGCGAATAGCAGCTATTATCTATGCAGATATCATTATTTGTTGACTATTGGATACATGAATGGACGGCATTATTGAAGCTAGAATAGATACAGCAAATGAAAAAGCATAATGGGGAGGCAAAAGGGTGATTGTAGTCTACACTTCCTTAATTAGGTGAGCTATTGGCACGTAATAAACGAGTAATATTATTGGGGGAAATCTATTGGTAAGAAGCAGATATATTACGATCACTAGGCATGAAAAATCGTCCCGAAAAACAAGTATAGCTGCTTACAACCCCGCCTATTTGCCATACAGGTTTTTCAGGCTAAAATCTTCTTGCCGTTAATAGCAATTACTAACTGCAAAAGTTTCTGATTTAGGATTACTAATTCTCCACTGCCCTTCCACCAACGCACAACAGCTTTCCTAGGCCTTATTTTGCATAATTGGCGAGTCTTGGCACTGCCCAAAGCTGCCACTCTTCGCCCCTGCAAGCAAAAAACTATAAACTACAACTGTGTAAACACTCTACCACTCAATTTCAAGCGCTGTAGACCCCTAATATATAGACCCACTAGTCCTAAATGAATATTTGTCATGTTAGTTGCTGCAGCTGCAGAAGAAATCAATAAAGCCCTGTCTTAGTAATGAGCTCTGTGTGAAATAATAAATCCCCTATATCGCACCACAGAAAAAATATATGTCGTTTTATCGTAGCATTTTCCTCACAGCTTCTCATATCACCATTGCTTTATTGGCTATTTTTGGAAATTCACTATACTGAGATAACTTTTAGGGCGAAAACTTTTCTCTAATAGTGCGCCCAATCTGTTTTCGACTTATTAACCTTTATTTTTCACAGTGCAGAATTTCCCTCGATACTCCCAAGATATATAACCCATCCAACCATATTATACTCTCGGCCCCACTCTCTAAAATGCATAACACATTCACTTCAAAAAAAAGAAGGTATATTTCAAAGTGCACAAAGTGCGACGTATTCGCAATCATCTTTATAGCAAATTAATAAATACAATTATTAGGACTCACTCTCCAAGTTGATCACCCAAGAAAATAAAAAAAACAGGCCATGTATAGCGTATAGCTTTTGGTGTGTAAATAATCATGCCGAAAAAATATCGAGTAATTAAAACAATCACAATGCATCACCTTATAAAAAATAATGCCAAGTCCCCCACCCCAAAAGCATTATTTGATTTTACAGCCTATCAAGTAATAAATCCCTTCAATTGTTTATGTTTAAGCGCCACATCAAATTCAATGCGTATTATTATCTCTATGTTTGTTCGCTTTGTCTTATTTCTTCTTTTTTTTTTCGTATAATTGTAAATTTCATTTCCGTTGTTTATTTTGGCTAAAATATGTAACCTCTAATATCTATAGGATATACTCAGTAAGCAATTTGTTTATTATACCCAATCCACACCCACCCCCCTCAACAGGCATTAAACCTACATTTAAAAAAAAATAATAATTTTTTATTAAATATACACTGAAGCTTAATAGTTTACAAATCAGTATACTAATGGTGACGCCGTAATACTCTGATACTTTTTTAAAATAATTTTTTTATCTGCTAGTGCAAATATACTTTATTCGCTACTAATTATCTGATCTAATATACTTTTTTTATATATCTTAATTTAAAAAAAAAGCATGCGAAGACAAATATGAAAAAAGCCTCGTCCCCCTCCCGCCTTATTTAATTCTCGCTAACTTGTTGAGTCAAATTACCTCGAGCAAATTAAAAAATTTATCTCTATAAATATATTCTTTAACTATGTCTTTCGAGGTGAATGAGACATCAGATTTATCTAAATCCTATTATAGTACATTTTAAATCTTGTGATACGGAAAAAATCGTCGTCTAAGTATATATTGAATAAAACCCTTGAGCAATAGACGTATCACAATTTTCAACTCACTTGTTCCCGAATATATAGCGTATACTGACCCAGCACATTTCAACTAAAAATGCAGGTACAACAGCTGAAATCATACTAAAAAATATAATACATTGTGATATATCATACGCTTATAAAAGTGAAATAAAAACTATTTTCTCTTTTTCAATTTCGTTAACGATGTTGAATTGTTTAAAGTTAGTATTATTATTAAATCTAACCACGCAACCACATTTATCGATAAAAATAATAGCTACCTTTGTCTCTGCTTTTTAATGTAAAGCTTTTAAAATTTTGAAGAGAGCTATTAAAGTAACTTCAATTCCGAAAGTGAATAATATTGGGTATATCTATAATAGTGAACAATGATAGTGATATTCTTGGAACTTTATCCAAAAATCATCATGAAAAAAACATGAATTTCTACTTACTGCCATTAATAAAAGTAGAGAAAGATATTCATTACTTCTATTAAATTATCATCCTATCAATACACAAATGCTATATTCCAAATAAACATGTAAATAATATCCACAAAAAAATATAAAAATAAAACTAAAGATGAAAATTTCGAAAGATTCTGCGAAAGAAGAAACAAAACTCTTGAAAAAAAGGATCCAATCCGCAAGATGGATCTAATTTAGCGATGTCACATGAATGGAGTAGCAAGAACAAAATGATTCATACATGCACTTTTCCCTCAAAATATCATATGACATGAGAAACGTATATAAATAAAAAATTTATACACAAAGATCAACCACAATAATTTATTGTAATAATGTGAAAGATAGAAAATTAACAATAATAAAATAATAAAATAATAAAATAATAAAATAATAAAATAATAAAATAATAAAATAATAAAATAATAAAATAATAAAATAATAAAATAATAAAATAATAAAATAATAAAATAATAAAATAATAAAATAATAAAATAATAAAATAATAAAATAATAAAATAATAAAATAATAAAATAATAAAATAATAAAATAATAAAATAATAAAATAATAAAATAATAAAATAATAAAATAATAAAATAATAAAATAATAAAATAATAAAATAATAAAATAATAAAATAATAAAATAATAAAATAATAAAATAATAAAATAATAAAATAATAAAATAATAAAATAATAAAATAATAAAATAATAA
>LSSN01000269.1:0-23182 GCA_001970855.1 Smittium culicis
AGCATCTTTACTTGAAATAATATTTTCTCGCAAAAACTAATTATAATTAATTTAGTAAAATATTATTAATAGCCTTTAAATTATATTTAGAAATTTCGTACGTTGAAAAAAAATGATATCAGAGATTATATAAGATTAAAGTACTTTTTTGAAACTAAAAATTATTACTACGAATGTTTTCAGATAATTTTATTATTGGTATAATTCGAAAGAAATTTTGATTTATATTATTTATAAAAAACCTAAAATGCGGAACTAATTTCTTACTAGTATGCCTTTTATCGCTTTTAAGGATAGATGTCTATTTTTTAACTAACAAAATTAGCCAACTTAATTCGAAGTATAAAAGAAATTTTAAATCGGAAAAATTAATTTTATACGGAATATAATTCATTCAATGGCGAAAAAAATAGCTATTTAAATAAAAATTTATAGACAATTTAGCTTTTCTGAAAAAATTTCTTATAATTAAAATTGAGCTATTTTTATTATGATTTTATTTTGAATTTTTATGTTGCGGTTTTTATTGTCACCTTTCATTTTTAGCACAAACATACCTTTTTATTGTTATAAATACAAATATAAATATAGATAACCCTAAACTAATCTTTTTTAATATTTTCTGAGTAAACAATTGGTAATCATTTATTATTAGTTAATCACCTTTTCTTGGAGTATTTAATGTGATTATTTTCTTATTTCATTATATACAATTTTCCAGGAAACAGAAAGTTGAAGAAAGTTTCTATTAAAAATTTTTCCAATTATCAGAATCTCAAAAATAAACAAGAATTTTAATTTTACTGATTTATTTATTCCAACAGCAATAAATAATTAAAACTTGCTATTTTTTTTACAAGGTGATTTAAAAGAGAAAATTTTCTATCAGAAAAAACTCACTTTTTTAACAAATGCTACCAGGCTTTGTTCTACGCGACCCCTGTTTTATACTTATATAATAATTTTTACACTAAAATTTTACATTATCACATTAGATACTACAAAATTTTAATAAAAATAAAATATACAACAAATTCGGGGAAACGACGATTAAAAATGTGTTTAAATCATAATATTGATCGTAGGAGAATTAAAAATAGACTCTACACCAATTCGCCAATTGAAAATAGAAATCAAATTTAGACTTCTAAAGCATAGGTGGCTTTGAATGAATGTAGAGATTTATCGATGCAAAAGATCATTGAAATGATTATTCTAAAATTATTTTTATAATTGGATGAATTGATAAGTACTCCAATTTTTCTATTTATCATTTCATTTTGAAATTTTTATTTGCTAAAAAAAAGTAATGGTTTTTATATTATCTATTAATAACTTGTACGATTTTAGACACGGTAACACTAAAATATAAAATTATTCCTTCAATAAGAGTCTTTCATCTATATAAAGGAAGTATTCAGTAGGAGGTAATTTTGCGAACCGATTAAAATTTTTGTTATGTAAATCTAAGAAGATTAAACCTGCAAAAATTTAGTTTTTTTTGGGATCCATTGCGACTGGGGCGATGTCTACAGATTTTGGGACAACAGCCAAGAATTTGTATATCCTGCCCATTGAGTTAGGGTCAGTTAATCTTTTGTACATTGATACAAGATTTTCTTGGTCCTTAACAGTTGACGCTAATTTTAATAATTGCATTAAGCGATCTTGAATACCCATTTCATGTAAAAAGAAACCTTGTTCAACAGGGCCGAATGTGTTTGCAATAGGTTTTATGATATCTATCAAATATGAAAAATCTACGTCAGCAGTTATATCAATGTCGCCAGGGTTTGTAAGCGGATCTAAAAATTTATGCTTTGATATTCCCTAAAAGTATAAAAGAATTTTTTAGAAAGTAATTTAAACAAATATATAAAGAGGCGAATCTAAAAAATTGAAATTTACTCTAAAGGTCGAGCTTTGGGTATAGTTCTGTCCATAGTCAACAATTAACGCAGCTCCATTAGTTTCATTAACTATCTTTCCTAGTTTCTGTGCAATTATTGCAGATTCTGGGGATACTTCAATCGAGTCTCCAATATTAAATAACTCAGAATATCTTTTATTTGTGAGGAATGCAGAGGAGTTGATAGTAGGCTTTTTAGTTTTGATAAATTTAAATTTTATTTCTTTTTCAGAACTATTATCAGGTTGCTTAAGTGATTTGTTGGTGTGTGTAGAAATTTGCGAGTTCTGTGTCGATAGGATGGTGTACTCATTTTTATCTGGGAGAGTATTTATTTTAGAACCTGGCTCAGGCATATCAACATCGATGAGAATTTCAGACCAGCCATTCTGCCCCAGCTCGAACTTATGAATAGGAAGGGCATCAAAAAATTCATGGGCCATCGCAAATACGCATGAATTTTTAGAAAATTCAACTGAGTCAAGGTCGTTGTACCATTTGATTAAAGTGTCATTGTACTTGCTAACAGAGCTGTTCAATGATCTGTGTTTCCCCAAGTTTTCATCGTTGTATTCTATACTCTTACAGAGAAGCTTTTCTGATTGCGCTCTTCGCAATTCTGCACTAGTTTCTACTAAATGAATGCATTTTATAGATTTTGCAAATCTAGGAAATCTCTGAAAAGACTATTTTTAAAGAGAAAGAAAGTTATTGAAGGTATGATGATAAATTAAAAATTAAAAAGGGAAAAAGTTGCAATATTCACCCTTAACATGTCTGACATTAAAGTTCCTTTTCCTGGTCCTAATTCTATAATTTCAACATTCTCTGGGCAGCCTCTTTCCTCCCATTGTAGTACATACCACAACGAAGTGACCTATTTATTTACAAGTTAATTCAGAGATAGTAATTACCATTTAAAAATAGGGAATATAATATTGTTTCAAAAAATCAAAGGCGCTAACGAAATTTACCTCACCAAACATCTGACTAATCTCGGGAGATGTAATAAAATCCCCTTCTGAACCAAAGACATGCTTTTTGTTATAATAGCCATCTACAGGAGTAGTTAGAGCTAGTTTTGTATACTCTGAGACAGTTATCGGTCCTGTCGCCTTTATCAATGAAATATAAATTTAGTCTAAGTATAAAAAAAATATACGAGTTTAAATTTTACGATTATTTTCTGCTTAATCTGTAGCGCCAAAGAAGGAGTTCGAGTAGAATATTTTCTATGTATAGGAGTAAATTGATAAGGATTAAGGCTATATCTATACAAGTTGCTGAGTTGATTTATCGCTACTTTAGAGTCACAATGTGACATCCCAGAATTTAATCGATTAAATAAATTTATCTTTGATACGTTTCTTATCATTTTATGATATATAAATTTTTTATTCAATAAATTTATAAAATAGATTTGCAATCACAGGTTGTAAACCATTTTATTTATGGCAACTTGTCTAGAATTATAATTTGCTTAGATAATTTGATTAGCTTTTAGGCACCAAAAAAAAAAAAAAACAGATTAGCAAATAGAATTTGCTGCAGAACAATAAAAAAATCTTAGAATTATATGGCTAAACTTAAAATCGTTATAAATCGTCTGGTGAAAATCAAGATATATATCGATATCACTTAAGTTATAAAAATATATAGGAATGAACAAAGTGTAATTATTGAAACTTAAATCAGCCGACTGTATGAATAGTATCTATTTAATTTAGTATATAGTCAAACTATTGTAAAAAATACTTAAATCATTCAATAATTTAATCTCATCATAGTTCACCTAGCACAATTAGTATACATTTTCAAGTCAACATAAACTACATTACTGCAGTTATTCAAGCAACAGCTTATTTTAATCGTATTTTGAAATTAAATAAAATAGTATTTCTAGTAAAATCTACTGAACGTTGAAATTTTTTACACTACTATAGTTTAAATAGCCCTGGAATATCCAAAATATTTGAGTAATTTCATTTCATTTCATTTTAATTACTACCCAATCGCAAAAATGTAATACAAGTTAAATTTAATGATCGTCTAAATTTTTTGATTTTTCAAACCCAAAAATATAAAGACACAAATTTAAGCAAGCTTCACTTTTATATATCGATTTTTTGTTCAACGAATGTTGGATGTAGGGATGGTACTGAGAGATCATTGGAAAGATAACAGGGTATTAAGTTATTATTATTTTACTCAAACAAAATTAAAATTCCTTGTAAAACTTAGAATAGAACCTAAAATTAAACGAAAATATAATTAAAGAAATGTGCTGGTATAAGTCTAATATCATGATCGAAAAAATTATTATTTAGTTAAAGAATTTAATTCCTAAAATGAATTATTTCCATATAATCTAGGCGCTGCGATAGAAAGCCATCCTGGTTGAATTGCAGATACGCTTTTTGCATAAAGCTTATTAGTAAAAACGAGTTGGTCATATACTATTGCAGCAGTTTTCTTGCGGAACATTGACGAAGTTGGGTGAATATGTACTGTTTGAGATCCAGTTAAGGATCTGTAAGTGCCATCAGGCTGAAGCATTGCGCATTTATAGAAAAAGCCGGATAGTAAACATATTAAAACCGTGTCAGTATCGTCGCCACAAGAAGTAGAGACGTCAATGTTTAAATTCGAGGCCAGATTACTAATCTGCTGACGAATACGTATAACGTGGCTGAGATTTCTAAAGCTAACAAAATTTTTTTTGCACCAAAATTCTAACTTGTCAGAGCTTGATTTGTCTTTATTATTTGCATTTTCATAAAGTTCAAAAGAGTCTGGGTCATTTTCGAGTTGATCAAAAATTACAACCTTTGAAGAGTTGTTTTTATACTCATTGAATGCTTTAAGGAGGTTAATAACAGTCCAGTGATCACCATTTAGGCTCTGAAACTGTTTGTGTGCATTAAAAGCAGCCTCGCGATTATCTATTGGGCTGTAAAATAAGGAATCGACAGAAAGTGCAGCAACTAGGTCTAGAGCTTCGCTGGTACATTTATGTTTAATCGATTCATACAAAACTTTTGAATATACAGGATCTAGAGGAAATTCAGCCATCCATCTTCCCAAGTCAGTTAGTTTTCCTGAGTCGTCAAGAGCTTCAAGAGAATAAAGCTCCAATAGAGCATTTTTTACTAAATATATTTATTTAATAATAAATCAGTACGTGGTTAGTATACAAAAGGTGTATAGAAATAATTTTAAAAGGTAGCGTATATATATTAACTTACACGCTGACTTTGAAGGAGGATCCATGTAATCAAATCCTATCACATCGTCAATTCCAGAGGCTTTAAGCATTAGTATGACAGATGTAAGTTGTCTACGCATAATTTCCGGAACATCATCCTCAGTCAATTTCTCAAAATCGTTTTCTGTATACAGTCTATAACAAACACCAGAATCCTAATAAAAAAAGCATATGTTTTAATAGTGCCAAAGAATTCAGTTCAGTTAATACTAGAAACAAAATTTTATCTTACTATACGACCAGCTCTTCCTGCTCTTTGCCTTGCAGAAGATTTACTGACGGGCTCTACAAGTAGAGATTCAACGCCAACTCGAGCGTCAAATCCCCGTACTTTGTGAACTCCAGTATCTATAACATACCGAATGCCAGGTATTGTAATACTGGTTTCAGCGATATTGGTAGCTAAAACAACTTTTCTGTGATCTGAAGGAAGTTTTTCAAATACTTTGTTTTGTAGATTTTGAGGTAGAGCTGCATAAATAGGCGCTACAACCAAGCCTTTTTTTGACTTTGGTAAGTGTTTGCTTGTCTCTCGTATTAGCTTTTCAAGACTTTCAATCTCTTCTTGACCTGACAAAAATACTAAAATATCTCCGCTATCTGTGTTAGTTTCTAAATGAGTTTGCATCACAGTCAGGTGAGCAGCATCTAGGTAATCATTCTGTGGCTCGTAAGTGTATTTGATTTTTACAGGGTACTGGCGCCCAGATACGTATAGGATCGGTGCTCCATTAAAGTAGTTTGAAAATTTTTCAGCATCAAGGGTAGCACTCATAACAACAATTTTAAGTTCAAATATCTCATCTTCTTGGACCTTAACTTTTTTAATAATTGCCTCTTTGGCGTCTGACTCTGACTCTGACTCAGAATCAGAATTATCAAATTTGACATGCGTTTTAGGGCCGCGAACGTTCAAAGGCGCTTTATGCATTTCAGAAGCCTTTAAAGATCTCATTTTCTCTCTTTGATCTTTAGCAAGTTTTTCGCGTTTTACTTGGATTTCTTTAAGCATACCAAAAAGTACATCAGTTCTTAAAGTGCGCTCGTGAGCCTCGTCTAATATAACAATTCTATACTTCAGCAGCAAAGGATCGCTAAGAACCTCGCGAAGAAGCATACCATCTGTGAGATACTTTATTTTTGTATATTTTGAAGAACAATCATCGAATCTGATTGTGTAGCCAACTCTAGCGCCCAGCTTTGTTCCCACTTCATCAGCAACCCTCTTGGAAATGCTAGTTGCAGCTACTCTACGCGGCTGTGTGATAGCAATTGCACAGTTGTTTTTACGCACCAAACCTTCTTCATATAAAAATTGCGGTATTTCTAGTGTTTTTTTAAATAAAAAAAAAAGATTTGATATTAGTATTGTAGTATCTATTAAAAAATTAATATAATATTACTTACGGGTAGTTTTTCCGGACCCAGTCTCGCCAACTAATATAACTGTTTTGTTCTTGTAGATATAATCAACAATTTCTCTTTTCGCTATAAAAGATATAGAGTATTATTTAAAACTCTTGTAAGTTATACATTTATACAAAAATTTCGAATAAAAAGAAATTTACCAGAAAAGATAGGCAGTTCTTGGCGCTGTTTAAGTAGTTTTTGAGATTTAATATTCAAATCGCTTTTATTACTATTTGAATTATCGCTGCTATGATTGTTTGAAGTCAATTCATTTTTTGGAATTCCATTCTTCTTACTTTTATTGAAACTTTCGCTTTTATTTTTATTCTTCATGAGGACTTTCTAGTTAATGAAGATTGATTTTATGTGTTTCTCTAAAATATGCTTTCCTCAGACCTAAGTCAATTCAAAAATGTAGAAAAATAGCAAAGATATAGGTTTCAGGTATTTAGCACACAATTTTTTTCTAAATAAAAAAAATTCATAATTTACTAATTTTTTTTTTTTTTTTCCAAGTTGTGGATCAATCTTTTTTTTTCACTTCCAATTAAATCACTAGTTTGACGAGAAGCGTTAAAATATATCGATTGATTGGTTAAATATTCAAAATAAAACGCTGTTTAGTATAAAAAATCATCGCGAATAAGCGTAATAACTTGATTCTCAACTTTGTGAAATAATTTTATATCAGGTTATGCTTTTTTTTTCTGGTCTCACTGATTTTATTAAATGCCGTTTAACCAACTCTGAAATTTATTTTCTAACTAATATTTTTATTAATAATTGAGCTTGCAAAAAAATCTTATAAACTTGTTTTTAATCTAGATATTTTCAAAAGATATTAAACAGAAAAACTTGAAAAGAGCAAATCATATTCATATGCTAAATATTTTTTAGCATTTTTTTTTATAGTGTATAAGAGTTGAAAATATAAAATTACTTTCAAAAGTGAATACAATTTATTTATTTAAATAGTAAAGTTATACATTTCAAAGCGCGCTGGATATGGTTTTTATTTTCGTAGATGTATCCATATTTTATAATTGTAGTATACAATTGATTGGTTTAATACAGAACAGGAAATTTATTTTTTCAAATCAATTTTAATTGTAATTTATAAGGATCCATTCATAAAATAGTAGCTCACTTAAAAGTGATAATTGCGAAAAATAGTTAAGCCGCAAAAGAACAAATATAACGATCAAAATAGATCAAATTATGGAACGTGTATACATTTTCGATTCTTAGAGGGATCGAAACAAAGTTTTCTTTCAAGTTTTATTTGATAATGTGAAATATTTAAGCTACTGGTTGTATCAGATAATTTATGCGATAAAATTTTCTAATAAGACTTAAAAATACTACCAAAGCTGATTACCAAGAAAAATTCAATAGAAAAAGTTCTGCACTTCAAAATAACCTCGCATATATATATATACATATTTTAATTATTGGTTAATGGTAATTTTAAGATTAAACTTTTATTTACAACTATAGCAGATAAAGTTTATTTAGAGGGTGGTATCATACTAGTAATATTCAGACAATGATCTGTAAATTTCATAAAGATTTTCATTTAACTGATCACTAACTTCAATATTTGTAGTGGGGATATTCCCGTTAGACTTAAGCATGCTTAATATTTCTTTTGTGGATTCAATAATCCTATTTTCATCGAATTGCTTAAAATTTGTTTCACTAGCACGATTCATACTTTCATTCCATGATTCTTTGATTTCTGCAGAATGTTTAAGATTTCGTAGATTATAAGATTTATTAGGTTTTTCGAGAATATCGCATAAATTCTACATATTATATTTTTAAAGGTTAAAACTATAGAAAAATAAAATAAAATAAATTTAGAGTGTAAATACATGTTTATATAAAATATTACAAACCTTGCTCTCTGTTAACAATGGAACAGGGATGCCCTCTCCTATATAGTTTGATACTATTTTTTCAATTTTAGGCGGAATCCAGGAAGATAGTAACGAAGAATCGAAGCCGTTAATTATCAATTCAAGCTAAAATTATAGATTGGAATATATTAAATCAATATCAAGAATTGTTTTAACTACAGCTAAAATATTAAAAAATGCGTATATATACTATTTTTTCGGTAGAGAATTGAATAATATGCCATCTAGAATCGCTGAACAACGCGTTGAATATCAAAGACAGTATTTCCTATGTCATTATTTCAATTGAATATATATAAAAATTAGAGCAAGAGAGTAAAATAGTTGTGTAAGCCAAAAAAAAATTACATTGCTTGAAGATGTGTAGTGCTGGCTTGCAAGAAAATTGGTGCAAAATTGAGATAACGAAGTTGAAATAATAAAGCGATTAAGATCTGGATCTCTTATAATATTTCCAATTTGGTCAAGTATCTATATAACACAATTAAATATTTTATAAAAAAAACCATGATAAAATTCCCTGGCATGGCATGATATCAATGGATAAATATTTGTGGAATGAGAATTTATAAATAGAGAATACGCAGTAATTAATTTGAAATAAATTAAATTGTGTGCAAAATGATTAAATGAGGTGGCTTGATCGGAGAATAAAAAAGTTTTAGATACAGGTAGATATAAGGCGAATAAAACATGATGGGAGTGTGGTAATGGCTACAAATATAAAGTTTCGTATAGAACTTACTTTAGTTAGAAGTAGTTTATTGCTCGAATTAACAAGTTTGCTAGAAATACTTAATAGTATTGGTAGTAAATGTGCTTTTCCCTAGATTCAAAGTCAGTAATAGAGATAATCTTAGATGTAAGGATATTCAGTACAGGGTAAACATAAAAATACAAAAATACCATTTTTAAGGTCCACTCTTCGTTATTTAAAATAGCTACTAACGTTGAGTTAAAGAAGTTGGCACACTTAGCAACAACAGCACTAGGAAAAGAAGATTTGAAAAGAGTTTCGAGGGCATTTAAAGTAAGAAATATGCTAAATGTGTCGATAGATGAGTCAATTTTTTTCAGTGCGCCATCGAGTGTGGTCATATTAGACAATTTGGCAGACGCGGAAAGAGTTCCGAATCTTTTTAAGGTTAAATTTAAAATCGAAACTACAGGCTAGGTACATTAAAAGAGTTTGGTGGTTAATAAATATAAATAACTCTGAGGAGAGTCAAAATAGTATACTAAAGATGTTATAATTACATTAGAATTTATGGGGTTGCTGGATGATATTTTATCATAGATTATGTTCCATGGCAAACAGCTGATTGACAATAAAACAGAGTATACTGCTTCATTCGAATGACTTTTATAAGGATCATTTTCAGGAGTTTCGTTAACCTTTAATGCATCAATTTTAGACAACAAATTGCTACCCAGATCTAATGCTTGATCGGGGCTTAAAGATAGTGCTAGCCTTTTAAGTAGGTTTGAAATGCTGAATTTGATACATTCTAGGGAGGGGGAATAGTTAGCTGATATCTACAAAAAAAAAAGAAGCAAAACGTTAAAAAGGGTAATTCAAAATAGAAGAATTTAGCTATATTTACTATTTCCAGAATTGAAGTTATCTGCGAATAGACAAGTTTTGTGTCCATGCTTTTTGAGAGAAAATACCAGGAATCTAAGATCGAATTAGAGCTAAAGCTACTGGCTTGAGAATTTAAAAGTACTGATAGTGCGCTATGCTCCCAGAGGCTAAAAAGGTTTTCATTATTGTCCAATGTTTCAGAATTGGGTGAAGAAATTGAAATAGCGATCATTGCTATAGAAGAAACTAAAATTTCATATTCAGATGGAAATGTTGAGTAATCTTTAAAAATATTGTTTTTTTCAGTTTCAATAATACTGTTTGATGTCTTTTTAGAAACTTTTAAGCAGATATTTGGATAAGCAATCTCTTTTACAGCGAAATTTGCTAAAGTTGATAAACCAACAACCAACGAGCACTTGTATGGTAGTTCCGTTAAAGCGAAATATTTTATATCGTCAGTTAAGGTATAAAAATTTAAACAAAATGACTCTAAGATTTTAAGCTTTAAAAAGTAGTCAGAATTATAAATCCAATCTCTAACTACAGAGATGTACTTTGATGTTTTTGCGTATCTTTGAATGAAAGAGTTGATATCTTTAGTATTAAGTTTTATATTTGGTGAAGCAGTCAAGTTATCTAGGCTTACAGAAGCTAAAGTAAAGCCTATAACCTCAGTAGAAATCGGCAGTAAGCTATTAGTAATAAACGCTTCACAAAATGTATCAAGGGAATTGAGCAAATCAATTGGAGGGTATGGTTGAATAGATTTGATAGTAGCACATTTAATTCTAAAAAGATAAATGCGAAATAATTAGGGCAATTAAGCTAAATAAAAAATTAAAATGCATACTGTATAATTGTGTCGATTGTTGGAAATAATTCATCTTTATAGAAATAGTCAGGTAGTTCTAGGTTTCTTGCTTTTGAAATTTTGGTTATTTTGGCTACTTGGGTAAGCCCGAATTTTAATACAGAAGAAAGAACAGATTTTTGTTTTTCTAATGCATTAGAGTTGTTGTTAGAATTTGGAGTTTGAATAAGTTTTAGTAAAGCTTTAGAAGAATTTTTCAGACTGGCGATTTCACTTTTAGCTATTTGATACGCCTTAAATAAATGTAGTGTGTGGTTTAAAAAATGAAAGTTAAAAATTTGTAAAGAATTTTTAATTGTATATAAATAAATAAATATTTAGCTTTCTTACAATATTACTATTAGGAAACTCTGGGAAATTAGATTCATCTAGAATTTTCACAATAGATTTAGTAAGCAAACTCTTAAAACTCATTTTAATCGAAATTCGATTAATAGTTTCTATCAATTCGAGCATTAAATCATTGTAGAATCTGGGCTTTGGCAAAAGATTTTTGGATAAGTATCGAGAATCAGATAATAAAGAAATAATGTCTAATAAAATCTTTTTAGAGGCTGTGTCTAGTTCTGATATCTTTAGACATGATTCTTTTAGAAATAACTTCGAGTGTAACTAGAAGAAAGGAAATAGTTAATTTTAATAAAGCGAGACTTGAATCGAATAAAATATTAATATTTGAGTAAAAGAGCGAGTTAATTAAAAAATAAAACATCTCAAATACAGATACAGACACAAAAAAATATTGAGATAATGATATAAGAATTCTGAATAAGAGTATGACTTAAAGAGCTTATAAACTCTTACTTTTATGATTTCTAAAGTCTTGGAAACTATCTTGAAAATTTCGAATAGCAAATTAGTAGGGATCAGCTGGTTAAAGGCGCAACTTTCCCACATTTTATCGGCATCAAAATTTTCGTGTTCGAGGATTAAAAGAGCGCTAATTATAGAAATACAAGTATTGCTTATCGAGTTCATGGTCTATTATAAATCAAAAAAAGTCTTGAGATAAATATTTTTAGCAATTAGAAAAAAATTAATATTTTATTATATTATTAAATTGCAACGTGTGTTGTGAATTACATCAATTTCTAATTGTAGCTTTTCTAGATGCGGGATTGAATTTGAGACAATGGAATCTATACTTTTGACAGAATGGCCCATGTTTAAAACGAACTAAATTATGAAATAAATTGGTTTTAGTATACGCTATTGTTATGCGAAAACAATAATAGTTAAAAAATACCATATTTAGCAAAATTGATATGAGATTTATTTGTTTTTCAGGCTCTACTCGCGAGAAAATTATGCAAGAAACTTGAGCGAATTTATTGATCAATTCCCCAAGTAAAGCAGGATTCGTATCGGGATCCATAATCATACTCTAAAGAAATAATAAAAAGGCGTACATAGTTCAGTATGGCAAATAAAATCCATAAGTTTACGATGTAAATAGAGTTAATTGAACAGATTTTAGAACCATTATATGCTCGTACACTTCAAGAATTCCATTTAGTTCCAAATTCTTATCCATTTCATCATTAATAATTGGTACAACTAAATCATCGAGAGATAATATTATTGAGTCAATGGTTGAATCTTTGCATTTTGATATTTCTTTAAACCGATTGAGATTATGTTGAAGCATGATTAATCGATTAATAAATTTAAATCATAAGTTATAAATGTTAAGGAGAGATGGTTTATTATATTATTACTATAAAAGAGATGGTTAGAGAAGAGTATTTTAGATGATTAAGGGTCAATTCTATAAATGACCATACATTATATGAATCGCTTTTATATTATATTTTAGAAATCAGGGCTCTAAGCTTTTTTATTGGTGAATAAGCTCCTCTTTATAGTTTAAATCTAATTATGGACCAATATATATTTATTTAAATGAAGACCCAATAAAGCTCAGCGAATTTAGTGACAAAAGCTGATAAATTAAATCTGCTCATTTCTTGTATCTTAAATAATCCAAATTGTTCATATGACAGCCAAAATCAATATAGGGTCAAAAGTATATACGAAGACTATTTTATGGGAAATTTATTTAGTTCAAAAAAACCAATCTTTCTCGTACTAATTTCAAGTTTGCTATCCAATCTTTCTTCATTTCTTGAATGCCCTTTTTCCGAAAAATTAATCTAAGCGAACTAAAAATACACCTACCAAAAGTCGAAAAACACACACAAAATGTAAAAGACTCGAGTAAATAACATATATTTCAAAACTGTTGGAGTTTATGTTGCTCAAAAATTAGTAAAATGTAACAAAATGTAAATTTTTTCTAGTGTTTTTTCATATAAATATATGCTTCCCACATTTATAATAGTTTAATTCAAATCTTTTTCTTTGGTAAATTATTACTATATGTTTCAAGTTAATAATTTAACCTTCTGAACAAATTATGCATTCTATCAAAAACGACTTATTTAATAATATTTTTACTCTGACAATTTATTTTATAATTACTCCAAGCATGGTGATCCCAAAAATATATTGCGATAAATTTTAATTTTCTGTTGAAATGAGTGCCAGTTAATCGTCTTATAAGCGTGAATAGTTCTAAGCATATAACCGTTGTCAGTCTTGAAAGAGAGAATTCATAGCTAGATGAAATATTACACCATTAAAATAGTACAAGGGTCTACTTCGGGCAACCTTAGAACTAAAGAATGTGAATAATTATCCTCGTAAATCGACAGAGATAAAACATTTTCCTTTGATTATAACTGTGAATTTGGAATTATTGATTATTTAAATAGTGAAAAAAGTATAGGTAATTCCAAGATTGATATATTAAAAGAAATTTAGAGCCAATAGGAGTAATATCGTTTTATTAGGATTATAATCTCAAGATACATGAAAAAGCCGATCAAAAAAGTATCTAAAAATTTTATCCATGTCTTTCAAAGTATATAAATATTCTATATATGATTGTAGATGTTTTTGAAAATACAAATATAATTAATACTAACAATCCAATCATATTATTCATCCCTCACCTGAAATTGCTCGTAGTGATATTCCAATCAGGCATAAATAAAATATGGGCTTCTACAGGCAGTTTTTTACTGAGGTAAAACAATCTGTTATTACTGCTAAAAAAAAAAAAATTAGAATTAACTGTGAAAAACTAGATCTAATGTCACTAATAAGGGGGGTAGCTATTATCTCAAAAAATACATTACAAATTTCAAAGTATATAATAGATACTATACTAAATTTTCTCTTCTAATGAGAAGAAATACATATATTGTGACCAATAATAATCAACGAAACTATTTTAATTTATAAATAATAAATCCTAAGCCATGAAGCTAGCTAATATACTAGTTTGTAATGAATTCTAACGAAATTAGCTCCAAGTCCAACAAAAAAACGTGGTTGAGAAAACGTGGAATTCATTAACATTAATAATCCAAAAAGTTTCAGTTTAAGGATGAAAAAAAAACTCGTTAATACAAAATAAATTATAAACCAGTCTCAATATTGGAGATAATTTCTGGATTTAAACCTCAAAAAAATCATTGTGGATTATAGGTTGGTGACATATAAACTTGGTTGAAGACTAAGTGATATCAATCTAGATATTATTGATGTAATTGAGGGATAGTAAACCAATACAGTTGGATTTAAGTTATAATTTTAATTGGTAAGAGAAGAAAACACACATTCTTAGTATTCAAGGATGAAGTAAGCAAATAAAAAAGCAAAAAAAAAAAAAAAGCGCACACTAAAAATTAATCCCCAGAAATAAAATTGTAAAACGAATAAAGACAGGAAAGATAGAGAAAAATTTATTGAAAACGTATTTTTTGTTGTAAAAGACGACTATTCAGAAAATAATAAAGTTTCGAAAAGGATAAAATAGATCTGAAAGCCAAGAAATCATTGAGCCCTACAGTAGAGATTTCTAAAGCTTCAAATGAAGATTCTTTGAATAAAACTAAAAAAGAATTGACTGATTCAGACCCGTTGTATAAGACAATTATCAGGACTGTGGGAATACTTGAAATTAGTATCCTAAGAAACGAAAAATCTTTTAAATCTAGTAGCATTAACAGTATTAGTAATATAATGCGATAAATTTGCTTGAGCCAAAGGGTAGCGATGAGAGTATACTGAGAAAGCCTTCACTATATTTTAATAAAAATAAACAAAAAATTACTAGAATAAGGATAGCCTTAACTAAAAATTCTACTACAGAGAAATTATTAGATAAACAAAGAAAATTAAACTAAAAATTATAATCTTGGTATAGTAATATCACGATTATACTTTAATGTGATAATTTCAGAAATTCTTTATTATCAGAAAGTTTATCTATGAAAAATTTTAATCGTTAGATCCAAATATCTCGAATAGTGTTAGGGAAATAGAGTTACTGGAAGGTTTTAGACTCAATAAAGAGTTAATGTACTGAATATTGATATTTTTGATAAAATTCTAGAGAACAAAAAATTTTATACCCTAAAATAAGAATCCTATACTCATTGATTATGAATTAAATAGATCTCATTATTATTTATAATATATCTGAAGATAAAATTTAAAAAAAATTACATCAGGAACTGCATGAAGTGTTAGAGGTACTTTAGAAATCAAAAAAAAATGGGAGTATTTTCAAGTATCTCAAAAAAATAATAAATTCGGACATGCTTCGTCTACAAGAAATGATTTAATGGAAAATGACAATAGTTTTTGACCAAATTATTGAAAAGATAAAGATATATCGAATGAATATTCTTAACAAATTATTAAATAATAACAATCACTAAATAAATAAGTAAATGTCCTCCTTAGAAGAAAAAACAAAAATAAAATAAATTTCAACATTAGATAATAAATTAATCAAGTTTTTGAACCAGTATCTACCCAATAAATAAAAATATAGGATTATTCTGCTTGTTTTTTTTTTTATACGATGAAATTCTAAAAAATAAGATAATAAATGAAGAATTGATAATAGATGGCGAATTTAATATGATGAAGGATGAATCTAGAGATAGGTACTCCTCTCCCCCGAGAACTAACAACATATAGAAATTTTCAAGTAGGAAAAATTAATGAAAAGATTCAAACTAGAAAATTTCATCAGATAAATTGACATAAATGAAATGATGTGCGCCTGGGGCGATTATTCGAGGAAACGTAATTCTATAACATATTATTTATTAATTAGAGATAATTTAATTAGTAAAAAATATAGATATAATAGAAATAAAAGAATTATCATAACGTGAAATTGTTTCTAATAAAATTTATAATGAGCTAGAACATGATAAAAAAATATTATCACGGTAGAAACTAAATTCAAAACTCTTAAAATATATGAAAATAGTAATTTCAATCGAAAATGGGCTAAAAAAAAATTTTTAGTGCTAATAGTTGAGAAAAAAATTAAATATAATATTTGAAAAATGCTCTTAATTTAATCAGTCACAAAAAATATATATACTCTCAAATCTAATAATAGAAAATATCAATAAAAATTATACTAAAAAAATTGCCTAAAAGAGGTTAAATTCAATGAATATAGCATTTTAAAAATATTAAAAGAGAAAATTGATGAATTAGTCACACGTACTCATGTTAAAAGGATTGAAAGAAATCAAAGATACAAAAAAAGTGAGGAAAAAAAGACATTAAAGATCTAAAAAGCATTAGATACAGTAATAAGAGGAATTGAAGAAGCTATAAAAAAGTCTAAATAATTCTAGCAAAAGATATTTGATAAATGAAAACGTTATCAAGTTAATCGAAACTGATATTGCGCATTATAAATAATATCCATAGAATTGACGATTCTATTTTAGGCGGGAAAATATCCATATAATAAATGATAGGTACTATAAAAGAATTCCTATTGATAAATCGTCATTTTTAGGTGATCTAAGTTTTGAATTCTACAAAAAATACAAAGAAATAATATTCCATAATTTATATTATATTTTTAATAGCGCAAATGAAATTTCGAAATGGAATGATATTAGTGGAGGTTCAGAAATTGTCATAATTCTAAATAGGGTGGCCTCAGAAATTTAAAAAGATATAGACGAACCTTTCAGTCAAATTCAGATGAAAAAATTTATATTAAAATAATAAAAAATACAATTAAAAATATTATCGGAGATATAATTAATATACACTAATGTGTTTAAATTAAAAAAAGTATAACATTAAAAAATATACTGGAAAAAATTTCTATCCGAAAACAGCAAAATGAATCCTGGTACAACAGTTTTATTCTTTTTAATGCTAAATAAATATAAGTTAGATGATAAGGTATATTGAAAATAGAAATTTAAATATCTTGAAATAACGATCTTTAGCCAGTCATTCACCAAGGGATTAAATATATATACTATGATCCAAAAAATTCAGGTAAAAAATAAAGCGCTTAAAAAAACTATAAAATTTCAGGAATTTCTACAAAAAATCGAATATATATATACCAATTAATATATAATATAATTATTTATCACCCCCTCATTTTTCCCCAAAAAAAAAAAGGGGGGTATATCAGCAGCAAAAGATGGTCTAAATATTTGTTAATAGGTAAAAGATTTATTGGAATCTTTTAATAATGAAAGATAGATATTTATGAAATTATGTAGTGTAAATTATGACTGTCTAGAAACGAAATTTATATCACAAAATGTAATTTTTATATATCAAGGACACTTTTTGGTTCTAATGATATAAATATTAAAGAAAAACAATAACCATACTCAAATAACATAAAAATAATATTTTATAGCTCGATAAGGCTATATTATCGAACTAAGGGATTTTTATAAATAAAATCCTAATACCAATTACACTATTTTTTGTCCATATGATTCCTTTAAAGGATAGCTTCATAGATGAAATTGAAAAAATGAATTGCTATACATGAGGAGCAAAAAATTTTGAACCAAGTAAGATCGATCAGAATTAAATAAACTTAATAGTCGATTAGTCTTGATAAACATCAAAACCGTATCAAAAATACTATTTATTAAAACTTAAAAGAATATTTTATGGTTCTTTGATGCTTTTCAGTGGTAGAACTGCTGCTCTCGACAACTAGTTCTATATTAAGAGAAAAATAATCTAGAAATTCATAATAATATGTTTTAATAAAAAGATAGTAAAAATTTTAATGATTAATAATGCAGAATGTACAAATTTAAGGCTAATTTTTACAGAAATATGTAATAGTGAAAGAATAAATGTAAAAATATAGAATAAATATGGGAAAGGCTATAAATACCTTAATATTGACAGAAAAGGACTTTCCTCTCGAAGGAAAAATTATATTTAATCACTAAAAATATGCCGATTATCATTAATTTTGAGCCTGATTTTTTTTTTTGAAATATTACGGTTTTACCTAATTATTAATTGTTTATTTTTTAGTAAATATCAGCAAAGACTCATTCTAAAATTTAAATATACCCCTTAATCATAAATTTAACTCCAAATTTGTTTTATATCGTTATAAATATTCCTTTTGGGCCCATTAGACACTCTTTTAATCTATTTTATTCCACTTCCATAGATTACAACATTCATACATCCCTCAAAGAAATAACGTATATTCGGTTATCGAGCGATTATAACATTAATTTAACTAAATTTTAGCCTGCGATAATGAATTTATTCTTAATATTCTTACAAATTATTTTTAAATCTGATATATTCTACTATTTTTTATTTAGAATATATATTTTGCTTCTTATAAGCTATAATATATGAAAATAAATTTTAATTCATTGAAGCTCGCATTATTTTTTTGAAATTTGTAATTTTGGAAATTAAAAAAATTATTTTTGGATATCTAAATTGTAGACTAAATTTTATTTTTTGTCTTGAAAATATGATATTTAACTTATAAAACTAGTATATTTACCTATTAAATGTAACCCCATGCTTAATAATTTTTGGTGCAGATAATTTTCAACTAAAAATGCATCAAATATATCACAATTTTGACAGCGAATTTATAGCTAATCACTAATCGATAATAAATTCTCAAAAAATTTTTTATCGATATGCATTTTTTAATAATTTTTAATAAACATGTTTTTTATTTCAAATCTGTTATATTTAAAAAAAAAATCAGATTATTTATAATAGGCTTCACAATTGAAGATAAAATTAAATAAATATAACTGAATGCTAATGATAGCGTCGATATATAGCTAATTTATTTCGCCAGTTTAAAATGTTTATAGAAAATAATAATAATGATATAGAAAAAGTAAACTGCTTGAATTATATGGAAATACAAAATTTTAGTTTAAATTAGCTTTTTTTGGGTTTCACAAAGATTATGTAGGGTTATTTAAAATTAAGAATAAACTATCAAAAAAATTTTAAAAAAATAATTAATCAACTGAACCCCCTCCGTGACTTTAATAACTATATACCCACAGGGAATTTGATAAAGAGAACCCGAGAATCACCTATACTTTGTAGAATAAATATTCTGGGCACAATTTTTCCCGAATAAAAATTTTCAAAAATATAGATAAAAATTTTAAACGAGTGATCCAGCTCGAATCTGGGTCAAATTTCATTAAAATTCATTCCAATGAGTATTCCAACTAGCTTGAAAAAAATTTCGTTGAAATTATAAAGTAAAAAAATTTTTTTAAAAGTTGATCGACTTTGAAATAAACTGTTCAATCGTCGATTATAGGCGAATTTGTCACCGGCTGCACTCAGAAGAATATGGTTGGATGTTCAAAGTACACAAAATCAGCATCAGGAGCAAATTTTTTTTTTTATATAATTTTTGGTCGACAATTTTAGTTTTCCATCGAGGCTGGCTAGTCTGTAATGTGTTCATAAGTATTTTACCAATGTCCTGAAGGTCTATATTCTGGTCTGGGTGAATTTCTTGAAGTTCAAAAAAATTGCTATTTTCGCTGACAATCTGACTCACCGCTCACCGGTGGATAACAGACCGGTTATTTCGTCATTCACTCTCGACTATCTTATCTATAGTCTGACCGTTTGAATCTTTAATTTATAACTTTTTGATCTACTAAGCGCTCGCGGGCACCCAGGTGACTATACGAGCCTTCATCGGTGCCTTTATGAGGTCGGCGATCCATGATTTTGATGTTTCCTATTTGTGGTATGAGCGCTAATCATCTGTGATGGTTCAAATCAGCGCTGAAGTTATGTGAAGTTAATCCCTGATGTGCTCCATGACCTATGATTCCCTGGAATTATCAATTAGTCGGATTACTTTGTCGATTTCTGACTGTTTGGGATTGCATCAGACTTCGCTAATGACAAATACCTCCAAACCGTAGCATCCAATCGACATCAGAGCCGAATTGATGAACTTGACTTTTAGAGCTATCAGCTCATCAGATCGTTTCTAAAAGCTTTAAGCAGAGTATACAACTTTCCTGAAATTATTTTTTTTGTTATTGATTGCCCCAGTAAAATCTTATTTGCTATTCATATTAGTACCCAAGTAGGTGAAATGGTCGAACGGAGTTGAATTTTTAGCCCTTAAGGGTCATATCAGCAGTCAAATCCCCTAAAATAGACATTATCTCGAACTTGGAGGCATTCAAAACGATTTCCTAAATGTCTGGTCATTCTGAATTGATTTTCAGTGGGTTTGTAAACCTACTGAATATTCAGCAGATAACACATTATCTTCAGAAAAAAAGTAGTTTAGATATTCATGGAGTGGCTCAAGGATCTCGCTCACCGCGTTGACTCTTGAAAAATGAATTGATTTAAAATTCAAAGATTATAGGTGAGGCTATAAAACCTCGCCACACTCAATTGCGAAGTAATTTTTTATTTACCATGATTATATATTTTTTATATCTATTCAAAGATTGTATGATAGACTAATATAAAGACAGTGAATAAAATTATAATGTGCCTTTTGAATAAAATAAATCAATTAAGATTGTATTTGCTCTTTAATAGCAGCTTTTTTACAGGATATTATTAAAAAATGGAAATTATTTTATTAATTTATTTTTAAAATAATCAAAAAAAGGTATAAAAACGTAAAAAATGCAATCAATATATTTTTATTAAATTTTAATACGAGTATTATCAAGTGTTAAATTTTTTTTTGAATACATGAATGTTTAGTGATAGTAGCATAAGCATATGCTCGTATAAAATAAAAAAATCGATAATCAGTTTAGAGGTTTCTAGATTTACTTACAATTACATTAATTTATCGAAAGCATTGAAATAAAGATGTAGAAATAGTATAGCGAAGATATTTTAGCAATTCATACCTTTTAAATAATATTTTATCTGTAAAGAATGATATTTCCACTTACTTTAACTAATAAAATAACTCAAAAAAGCACGGAATATGCTTATTCGGATACTATAATAATTTCTAATATGTATTTTGTTGATTTATTCCATTTAAAATAGATTTAAATCGCATTTTATGACGGTATATTTATACGTTTTACAAATAAATTTAAAAAAATGTGGGGCGAAATTTAGGGCTATAATTTTTTATCTATTATTTTATGTGGTTATATAGTATAAATTATAGAATATTAAAAATGTATTAATTTAAATAATACTGCAATTAAAAATTAAATTTTATTATTTGTATTAATCTCATCAACCATCAATTCTAATTACAGTTAAACCAAGTATCTCCTGAATATTTGGGCGTTTTGTAGTCTGATTTTAAGATCCCCCAATTTTGCTCAACATTCGAAGCGTTATTTGTCGAAGCCCACGGTGTATCCATAGCCGCAAACCACAAGTAGTCCTGCTTCTCCGAAATGCTTCTACATATAAACTTGCTCATATACTCCAGCGAGTTCTGGATGCTTGGGACCGAGTTTTGATAGTTGTCGCCGTCTGTTGGCCACCCAGTCTCGCCCACAACAATACTTTTCCCGTTTGCTATCTTTTTAAGATCATAAATATGGTTGAAAATCACATCGTTAGAGGCAGACACTTCAAACCCTTCCCAGAACGGAAATATATGGACCATGATGAAGTCAACGGCATTTATCAGAATTTGGTCATAGAATGGCCAGGTTTCAGCGGCTGTGACAGGGATTGAAGACAGCCCGAGACCCGCAAGAACGCTCTTCATGTCCTTGACCTTGTCCGCAATCTGGGAGCTAGTCTGCTGCTTCCTGTAGATTGCTTCGCTTCCAACGACTATTGCCTTTACATTTTTTTTCAAGTCGAATACGGAGCTCAGTCTGATTATTTCAGCCTTGTCGGCTTCGTACGAGGCGTCGTTTCCTTCGACCCACATTCCGAGATAGATCTTCCAGTTGGTGCCTTCAGCGGCGCGGAGTACGGGCTCGCCCTGGTTGCAGTCTTTTACACTGTAAATTCTTACGGTATCTGTGTATGGCTGCAAGTTGGAGAAATCAAGCTTTACATCGCTGAGAATCGGACAAGTGCCATCTGGTCTTTTAGGATTATAGTTGAGGCCGTTAAATCGCGTTGCGGCTGACACGGCAGTCGCCAAAATCGTTAAAAATGCCAACTTCATGTTGGAAAAAATTATAATATAAACGTTAGGTAGATATGGCACGAATAATATAGTAAAAGGGGTTTTGAATAAGAGCCAAGATGATGTGTATCGATTTTCGTTGGATTTATATCGGAGTCATTAGGCTTAAATGGGTTTATTTATTTGTTTGGTTGGGTGATTTTGAGTACTATTTTTGTATCCAATTTCTTGAATTATTATATTTCAAGCTAATTAGTAACCACTAAAATATGGCAAATTATACTTTACACCTACTTTGAGATCACTTTTCCCGGTAAATTATTAGGTAAAACGAGATTTTTAATAAGCCAGTTGGATTTACTTTTTAAACTGGGAAATCCGCCACCTAGCCACTGGTTAATGCACTTTCTGGAATACCCATATTTACTGATAGGAAAATTATATTTTTCATGTTGTAATTTAAAGCCACGATAGGTTTAATATACAATTGAAGTAAATAAATACCTATAGCCGTAATGTTTGTTAGCTACTAAATAAATCGGCATTGATCAAGATATATAGTTGATACAATGTTTGTTAGTACAAGAAACGATATAAACTATATTTAATACAAACCTTACCTAGAATCTCATGTAGATATATAGTATTACTAAATTGATATTATAATGTATTTTTTAATCAGTTGAGATTTCCTATTATTTTCAATAAATTTCAAAAAAAAAAAAAAAAAAAAAAAAA
>LSSN01000271.1:0-22722 GCA_001970855.1 Smittium culicis
ATAGGTTTATTGTTACGATGATTTATAGAAATGTAAAAATTGTTATAAGGAACAAGAATGAAGAAAGAAAAAAAAGGTGAAGCGAAAAAAGGTCTATACATAAAAAATGAGGGGGGTTTGGATTTCGGATATGATATTAATTTAGGATCGAGCAGCAATCTTTTTGAAGTTTGGGTTATCTTTTTTCAAAAAGTATTTGAGGGCAAAGAGGGGGATTAATGATAATAAGAAGGATATACCACCAATCAAAATGATAGGGACGTATGAAGTGCGGCGTCCTAAATTTTCAAAGGCAACGCCAGTAGTTGGGACACATATGAAAACAGTAAGGCCCATGATCAAGTAGGCAAGACCGTTGATTTGTGACACTTTTTCATCAGGGTAATAGTCAGCAACAATTAGCGGGCCAAGTGTGAAGAAAGGAACAGCGAAGATTCCAAAGCAGATATAGAAAATTAATAGAGGAGTGAATGTGTTGGATGTAAGCCATAATGCAAGCATCAAAACTCCTATTATAAAGTGGTATACGATTGCGATATTAACAGCACCGAATTTCTTGGAAAATTTACCGGTACTGATACGACTTAAAGAGGAAAAAACGCAATATACCATGATTAAGTTTGAAGCGGTTGTGGGCGATTTCCCTATATCGATCAAGTTTGAGGGGAAATAAAGCACTACAGTATTGAATGAAATTTGTAAAAAGCTGCCAACAGTATAAATCATCAATGCAGCAGGGTCTTTTAGAGATGAAAGGTCTAAAAGTTTTTTTGAAGGAGAAAACTTCTTGCGAGGCTTTATTAAAAAACCACAAATGCCTGTACAAACTAGGAAAAGTATAGCTAAAATTCTAAAGGCCCAATTTATATCTAGAATGTTGATGAACTTTGTAACTATGGGGACTAAAATCAAGGCGCCAGAGCTACCTCCAGAAGCGACAATTCCGATAGCAAGACCTTTATGCTTATCAAACCAAAGAGCAGGAGCAGACAGTGAAATGTTTACTATTAAAGACGAGCCAAGGCCAAAAATAATACCTTGAGTCAATACAAGCTGCCAAATTTGTGTACTAAAAGAAGCAAGCAAAAGGCCCACTGAAGCAATTGCAGTTCCCACAAGACTCGAATTTCTTAAACCGATCAATCGTATAAGCGGACTTGCTAGTAAGCCTCCAGATAGAGTGCAAGTGACACACATCGTTGATATCCAGGCAATTTTATCAGCAGGTTCATCGACAAAAAGTACTTTAAGGTAGTAAGCTTGGAATACCCCAAAAGCGTTAGGGCTTCCAAAGGCAAGTAATAGATTTACAAGTGACGCGACCATTATTACCCAAGCGTACCCTTTATCGGGAGGTGGATAGCCATCTTCATCTTCGGATACGTAGTCCTTTTCTGTATAAGAGCGACTTTCGGGCTTAGACTCGATATCAGAAGGGGTTGGTAGTTCTGTATGGCTGACTGGTTTATTTACAGAAACGTTCATGTCTATATAGGGTTTATAAGATTAATTTTTGTTGAATGGAGTGTTGAAAGTGTGGGTATTAAAAGAGCTATCAGAAATTAGTTGATGTTTGAAAGGTGGAGTGCAATAGGTTGGATCGATATACAAATAACCTTTAAAATAATTTTGGTTTGGAGGACAACTAAACTATCTATGTTTTTAGATTTTTAACATTCTTTTTAAATGGTATTTATAGTAATCGAATTCAAGCCATAACTGAGAAATAATCGCGGAGACAATTTATCTAAAAAAAAAAAAAAATTTATGACGAATTTTAGATAAAATTCAACGGCTATTTACATTAGCACTAGCGTAATCAGCAAATATTTTCTGCGAAGAGTATTATTGGCTATCAAACGCATTCTCGGAAGAAAAATCTTTTGATAAAACATTATTCCTACGCCTTTGGGTTTTATAGATTAGTCATCATTAAGAGCTGCACAGTCCCCCGCTAATCTATAAAACTGCGCAAAATTCTCGGAAATTAAAACGTGTTGATTGATCTGAAAAATTACTCCCACGATAACAATTATCCCACACGCTAAGGGCAATATCAATCGCCGAAAAAATAATTGGTCTTTGCCAAAAGCCATTCAGGATAATCAAAATTTTCTTATGCCTAATTAATAATTAATATATACAAAAATAATGACAAATCTACATTCAGATGTTACAATAAACTGCGTTTTTAATGCAATATAACTGAAAATATATTAGTAAATACGCTTACATTTTTATAGCATATTAATTCATATTTGAACTTGGATACACTAGATAATTGCATTCCAAATGTAATGCTAAGCTATGAATCTAAATTCTGTGACGAGACTATAAACAAATCTAATAAACTTACAAAAATTTAATCTGACTAACAAAAAATTCTATCGCAAATATTCCGATTTAAATACAAAAAAAAAAAGTTACTGTATAAAAATTGTCAACATTTTAAGTTATAGTAACGTTTAGTGTAGATAAAAAACGATCACAAGCCACACCCATATATTACACCTTTTGAAAATAAATTTAAAAATAGCTTTTTTTATTTATTTTTGTTTTATACGTCTAATAAACCAATATTTAAATTTTTTTTAAAAGTCATTGAAGTGAATAGGAACAAATGTAATTTGAACTACAAGCAGTGTTAGTTGGGATGAAAATTATCAATGTGCTAAACTAGCAGCTTTTATTTTTTTATTCTTTCGAAACCGAAAATATTTAGGATCTGGTATAAAGGTCATTTTAATAGGCATATAACTGTAATTTTTAAATAATCTGTACTTATTGTTTTATTCATAATACGAGAAATATAGTAATATTGACTCCCGTCTAAATAGATATGTGAAATATTTTGGTTCAAGAGTGGGATTTTACCTTGTAAATAAAACTCATCATATTAATCATATACATAATTTAAAGTTTTTTTAGGTTAGAAATTTGAAGTTATTCTTGTATAATAATGCAAGAAAAAATAAGAGAATTAAAAATAGTATTCTCAGGAAATGTCAGAAATATAACTTTAAGCATAAAATACAAGATGCTTATATCCTAGATAGCTTTAAAAAAAAATCAATCAGTTTTTTCTCAAATTTTAAAAAACTCCTAAATTAATTCGAGAATAGGTATTAGAATACACTAAAAAGTGGGTATATATAGTAATATTAAACGTCTACAATTTTTACCCAAACCAAACTATAAAAATATACATAAACACTTAATTTTGTTGTCTATATTTTTCAACTAGAGGGTTAATAGAAATAATCATAAAAAGGCTTTTTCAAGCTCCAATAAACCCAAAAAAGCTAGTACTAATTTCCTCCACATTTATAATAAAATTAAAATATATAGGAGTAAAGGTTGCTATTTTTGGTCATGACTTTGGCATTTTGACTCAATAAAAATACTTTTAGCCTTATAAAATTTTTATATTATAAATTAAATTGACATAATTTTCATTTTAATATGTTGAATAATACTATTATTTGCCACATATAGGCTTTATCATAAAATTTTAAAAAGAATATAACATTAGCGATGTATTTAAAAACAAAATACATCCCTAATATCAACCACGGTGAAAATATATTCATTTTATTAACAATATCAATGCTATTAATATTAAAAAAAAACTTTTATCTAGACAATGACACACTAAAATTATTTATAATATCATAGATTGTTCAATGCTGATATTAACTTTGCGCTTTTTTCATTGTTATAGAAATATCTTTTAAAATCTCTATTTACAACTTATAGTGAATTGAATATGAATAATTATAAAGCTTGTATATGTAGAAGATTCAGCTACTGCGACCGAATTCTCCTGTTCCTTTGAGCATATGCCCATAGGGCTCATGTTGATATTGGGATTATTTTTGTTTAGAGTTTGATTTATCGATAAAGAGTTTAAAATTTGATATAAAAGGTTTATTAAATTATGAAAAGTGATTATTTTATTAATAGTATGTTGACCAAAAAAAGTAAAGTTATTAAACGAAATACTAAAATGTTTTTGTTCATCCTTGTTTCAATTTTACATTTAACTTTTCCTATTCTTTGATATTGTTTCAATTGTCTTTTTGAAGCGGTTTTTATAATTTTCTGATTTAATGTCAAATTCTGTGACATGAATTTGGTTATTGTTATCACTATAGATTTAATTTCATTAAGTAAGTAATTAATGTATTTAATTAATCTGTCAAATTTAGTGCGACTCCATTATATTACTCATTAAAAATTTCAAAGTTATTATCGTTGATCATTACGTTTTACTTTTAAAATATGATTTTCAGGGGGGGGGGGGAATAGAAGAATCAGACTACAAAGAGATTTCTTTGAATGTTTCTGCGCTTCCACATATATCTGAAATAGGTTTTTAGATTTGATATAGCGCAAATAATAATGCATATATTTCAATTTTTTCTAACTTATCTGAAAAATGCTATTTAATAAATTATAAAACATGTGCATGTATCTTTTGATGCTCATCCCAAGATTAAGAGATTAAAAATGTATACCTTCATTAACAATTATGAGCTATTTTAGGAAAATTTATGTATTTTCTAGAAGGTACAAGATATATTCAAGTGTGAAAGATACGATTATGATTCTTTTTATAGAAAAGACTCACTAAGTTTGAATTTTCTAAAAGATTACATGTATAATATATTAGACCTTTTTTATTCTGAAAGTTACTTAATTATCTAAAATCAAGTACAGAATATATAATGGAAAATATTTTCAAAGGCGATAGAGTGCTATTAAATCCATTGTCGCCAATTTTAAGCCCCCATTTATTCAACAAATAAAAACTGTTATCCTAGCTTATAATAATTTATGAATCATTCTCTTGTTTTTTTGTGTCGTGCTTAAGAAACATCATTAAATTCTTTTAAACGTTATTTATCCCTATATAATCAAAACAATTAGATACTCCATCAAAATTTGCTCCTTTTTTGTTATTATGTAACAGTTTTGGATTTGTTTATTCGGACATTATTTGACAAAAATTGAGAGAATTATAACTGGTTAACAAACAATATGATATGTTTAATATTTATATATTATATGTAAATTAAATTTGCAGTATTAAAGGTAATTAGTTACAAAAAAGCTACTTCTTGAGTTTCATAATAAAAAGCTAGTTTTAATTTAAATCTGAAAAAAAATAAAAGTTACTATATTTTTGCGATCAACCATAAGAGGTGAAATTTACCCAGTTAATTTTTAACTTTATACACATAGCACTATAATAAATATATATATAATTTTAAATGATAGATTTATTGAACATTAACTTTATTTTTTTATAATTGGTAAGATATAAATATAATAAATTCCAGGATATAACTTTCAGCTTATAGACACCATTCCCATAAGTAGTTACACGACCAGTAGAATTACTATCAATCAATTTCCATAAAAATGATAGATTCTATATTATTTTCATGCTTTTAAAAATTTTAAATAAATATTTAGTGATTTTGATATAATAATTTTGCCTATTAAGAACAAAATTTAGGATATATCAGGGAAATTACATATATCATTAGAATAAAATATGTTGATTCACATTATATTTATTCGCGCTAATATATTTTATTGATTATATTTAAATTATATAAAGGTGATCATATAATTTTATGATATATTATCCGCATGGACATTTATCTAACTTGATACTCATTTCGTGATTATGATAATTAATAAATATCGACATGATATTTCATCACTTTAGAGACGAGAAATATTAATCTCTACTATAATATTGGATAAAATATTCCTGAAAATAACAAACCAATAAATACTATAGCTAAATTAAAATCAACTTATTGTTTTTTTTAATAATAAGAGTTGTAAATTACACGATTGTGTTATACTTATCTTTTTTTTTTTTGTAAAGGCAATCTACCAGAATAAAAATTTTCAAAATTACTATAAATTTTACACAAGATATATTCTAAGAAAATTTATTGACCATAAATAACTATTATGAAATCGAGATCGATTAAAACTGCCTAGTGGCATGGTTCAAAATCATTTAAGATTATGTATACACAATTCAGAAACTATGGGTTCATACTTCACTGATAAAATTTCATTTACAGATATAGCTGTGATAAATAGATCTCATAGATGCAATATAATGGATTGAAGAGCTGCTGTAGATTGGAATAAAGCTACTGAAATTAAGAATCTTCCCAAAAAGGTAAAGAAGCTCTACCTGATCATTTCAAAGAAAATTTTGAAAGCCAAGGAATTTATTCAGACTTTTAACCGCAATAGACGGGAAAAGTTCCTTGATGAAGGTGCAAAAATCATAGCCAGCAGATATATTAGAGAGCATTGGAAGTGGTTAAGAAGATTACACAGCGATCACTTACATTCTAAGTATACGCTCGATGTGTTAAAATATGAAGCAGGTAATATAATAACTTCACAAGATAAGATCTTACAAATATTTTCTGAATTTTATACAGTGCTTTCAAATTATAGTACTGGTAATTTGTGGAACCCTGATTGATATAAGCTCTCTGTAGTAGGAAGGATATTAATTTTTATATTAACTATCATATAGGCTGAGATAAAGTAATGATGGTTTTTATGGGCTTAGCACTGCATATTGCTCCTGGTAATGACATAATTGAATTGGGATGGTACAATGTACTATTCAACGAATATGATATATATTTCCGTAATCGCCTATAGTTAAAGCCTTATTTAACTTACTTCAGATCATCTAGAGGAATGGAAAAATTCCAAAAATCTGGAATATTAATGAGATAGCTTCTATTACTAAGATCAAAGAAATAAATTACATGGAAAATACAGAGACATGGCTTTGATTACAGTTGGGATGAAAATGTTAGTCAAGATTAATATATGTAGGGTTAATAGACAGTTCGAGCTGAGAAAGTTTTTTTTTCCTGCAGGCTGATTTTAAAAGAGATTAAGATACCATGGCGCAATTTTTGTCTCATTGAGACATTCTAAACTGACGTAGAGTATCCAAGAAGGAAATTTTTGTGGCTTTCATCGATTTTAAAAAATCTTATGACATCGTACTCATAGAAGCTCACTTAAGGAAAATATTTCTCTGTGGAGTAGAGGGGAGATCATATGAGTTATTTGAGTCATACTATAACTCACTTGAAGCAGATGTGAGAATATGAAATCTAACTGCTTATTTATTCAAAGTATATTTGCGAATAAAAAAAGGTTTCACGATGTATCCCATGCTATTTAATATTTTCATTATTGATCTCTTTGACAAAGTTAAGAAGATTTTAGCATTGGTACCATGAAACAGTGAAAAGATATCTGGTTTTCTGTTAACAGATAACCTCATAATATTGGCTGATTCTGAGATGGTTCTTAGATAAAATCTAACTGTGGTGGAGAAGTGAGCTAATGACAAATAAAAATTCCTTTGGAATTTCTAAATGTGGGGCCCTAGCGTTTGGAGAGTCGTTCGAGCAACCAAAGCTTTTCATTATTCAGGGAAGATTAGTACCTATAGTTAATGAATACTGCTACTTGGGCGTACTCGTATGACGAGCTAGACCTAGTTAAGTTTTGTAGGAATAAAGTTGAAAAATCTGAAGCTTGCTACACAAATATCAGGTGTTTATTCTCTTCTAAATCAATTCCGATAGAATCTAGGGTACTCTTTTTTTGAGAATTACTGGAAGCAATAATGTGATATGGAGAATAAATCCTAGTTGTGCTTAGATACAGGTTCATAATCATGCAATGGGTCCTTAATAACATGTTGAAAAACTTTATAGATGTTACTGAGTGAGCGGAAATCGTGAAGATGGGAAATCTCTGGTAGGAATTTTATGGTCCACCTCTGCATTTAAGTTTTTGTTATGCGAGAGCTAGAGCATACCAGAAGTTTCATAATTTTTTGACGCTCACCTAATTTTCACAATAGGATGGTTCATCGGGAAAAGTCTCCAATGGCTGGTTGAGCCGCATGGAACTTAAAGTTAAGAGCAAAGATGACTTGTTGAGTACATTAATTATGAATCAAGCTTGATTTGCTTTAGATAATTACAATATAAAATTCGAATTTCAAAAGACTAATAGTTATTGGAAAATAGAATTTAAGTACTCAAGCTATTCTGTGAGACTAATTTGGTATACAGCATGGCGCTGCGGTGGCATCTGGATTTCCTATTTGGCTCAAAAATTAGGAGTGGGTAATTGAAATATCAAGGTAAGTATTCCGATAGCTTATGCTACATGTTTCACAGCCTTTAATTTAAGTTATGAAACTTTTTGATAGATTTCTCAATACTTTGTGTCAGTCGTAGAGACTCGGGTTTGAAGGCTTTTCTGGATAACCTGTACCAACTATTATATTTGTATACTGAATTTATAAATATTTAACTCCTTAGTGGTTAACTCTGTGTATATCCTCGGACTACACAGATAGGCACAAAATAATATTTTATCATACAAACGGTAGCGAATTTCCTACATCTATCCATGCCAAAATATACTGCAACGTTATGAAGGCATACGAAGAGTTTCCGAAAACCCCAAATAACTCGGTCTAAGTTCTGAATCTGATAAAGTAATTCTTATGTTAGTCGATGTTTTTTATGAATCAAAGGCGGTTTTATCTGATCATAGAATTCTCGGGATCCCATGAGAAGCTAACCTTATGTACTACAAAACTAATTTTACAATTTTTCCTCCTTAGGAGCGAAAAAAATTTAGAAAGGGATAGATGAAGACTTCAACACATCTCAGCTAGCCAATGAAGAGTCCGAGTATAAAATAAACTCATTTCCAAATACTAGTTCTGTTAAATATATTTTGCCGTTTCTGAAACATTTAGTTTCTAGTTTTTTAAAGTAATCCGATTCTATTCACTTCGAATTACAGTTGGCTTTAACACAAGAAACCAGGCCAACCAAATAATTTTTATTCCTAAGATTTCAAGATAACTTTTCATTAAAAACTTCAGAGGGTAATAAAGTATTGGCTTCAAGCACAAATATTACAATAATCGCTCAAATCACCAACACTGTAGTTCAGGCTAGATTTTAAAACCTATAAAGGAATTAGATAATCCTGTGAAACCAATTCAGATAGTGTATCAAGTAGCGTTGGTTGATCTCATTTCAAAGTATCTAGCAATAAATAATAATAAAAAGAAGCAATTTAGCAAGCTTCATTAAGATAAGACCCTAAAAGTTATATACCGATGAAAACTGATTTTCAAACAAAGCATCACTGCTATAAATTCCGTTTATTATGGAAATGATACCACAAAAATCAAATCAAATTTTTTGCGAAAGCTGATAACGTTTAAGATCTATAACAATTATCTTGTGAGTTGACGCCTCTCTATATTAAAATTGAAATATTTCAAACTGATTATTGGAGTATTTCTATATTCAGACGAAACATCCGCTTTCTTGCTATCCATGCGAACATTAAATGTGATTCAGTTGCGGGATTGAGGCTAATAAAGCAAGATTTTTTACGAATTTAAAGAAGAATAAAGGTCTCATATCATTCCTCAACCACCAAAATCACTCCATTTACGTGAAAGTTTGTATTCTAAATATTATGAACCTGAAATCTATCTTTTGAATTTCCAGTTTCGCAGACTATCTTATGTCATTAGCCCATTAGTATCCATTAATAAAAACATTTTTCATCAAAAATTGCGACTAGTACTTACCTTATAACTAAACAGCCGATGTATATAGTTAATCATCCCGAAATTAAAGCTGTCGCTTTGTTCGTTGGTTTTCAAAAAACAAAACCTAAGAAATGTTTTGAAATGGGTCAGATCCTTAGAGATACGAATAACTCTCATCTGTAAGGTCTACTAATAATTGAAGAGACCAAACAAGCATTGAGAAAAAACATATGATTAATTTACTTCAAGCTCTGGAAGCTTATATTTAATTTGAACGATCAGAAATAGTTTATATCCATGTCCCAGAATATCTTGCATCTCTGAATGATCATAAAAACTAATGAAATTTCTCTCAAAGTCCAATTGACCAAGATTCAGGATCTTGAAGTGAGACAGCAAAACTACATAACCCTGATCAAACGGTATTGACATCTGTGATGAGCTTTATTGGGAACACTCAGTCGATTTATTTGCTCTCGTTCCAGGCCATCACTTTCTCCGTCGGTTTTAGAAGCTCAAAGTATATTCTCTTGTTATATAGAAATATGAAAGCCGACAGTAATCCTGAAGATTCCAGTCATCCAGAGCTTATTTCCTTCGAGATCCAACTGCAGTCATTTCACAGTCTCTCTTTCTTTCCATAAATTCCGGAACTAGAGATATTAACGAATCCAGTTTCTCAAAATTGGGGGTTGTGTTAAATCAAAGCACTAAATCAGGATAATTTAAGTCAGCTCAAGCGAATTTTAACATCAGCGCCAAAGATCTACTAATTGTACTCTAATCTCTTAGGCTCAGAAATTTTCTAGATCTATCGGTATCAATCTATTAAGATAAAATAACCACACTTACCTATTTCAAGAAATTCAGAAGATAGTCTTTACCCCGACTACTTGTAATTTTCGAGATTAATTGTTCACACTGCTTGAGGAAATCACTCACCGACAGATTAAATGTGGTTTATCAGTTCTGAATCCAGAAGATGCACGAAAAATGCTGATGATTCAAAAAGATCTATCTACTTTCCAGCAGAAATTCGTTGCAATAAGCACGATTCACGCTCAACACGACATGAATATGTTTTTTTCTCACCAGAACATGAAATTAATTGATAATGAGCAATTTTACATATTTATATGAACTTTAAAAGGACCGGATTCAAAAATACTTATGCTATCTCGCCGCGCAATCGAATTTCACTTACCTTACAGAAAGAATTAGGGACCAAGTAATAATGAAATTATTTACACAAAATGGAAATCAGCCTTATTTTTTTCAGACATGATCTCCTTAAGCATCGATTTCTGTTATTAAAAAGAAAGATAGTAGCACTGGACCTGAAAAGCGGGAAAGTGAAGCTCTCGGGAAAAAAGTTCTAGATATTGATTAAATAGATATTAATCAGTGTTAACTGGGGAAAAAAAAGCCCCTGTATTACTCCTATTCCAGCATATTATCAAATGAAAGACGTTTAAGACTACAATAAACTTATAGCTATTCCAAAAAGCAAATTATTGACAGGATAATATCTATGGAAATATAAAATGTAATTAAAGCTCCTCAGTTCAAAAAATACATGCATTAAATTTAGGATCATAAAAGCCTATAATGTCGCGCAGACAAATTTCCCAGGTATTTAAACTGAATTATCAAACCAATCAATTTTCTATAAATTTACTTAGACGTAGGATGAGGAATAATTCAGATTTTTTTAAAGTCAATTCTTGGTATCCCAAAAATTCTGGATTTATTAAGAATATTGTATACATAATCAAATCTTGATTTCAATTAAATGAATTAAAATATTTTTGGTTTCTAGCTGTCATAGGATTTATAGGATACACAGATATATAAGATTCACAATTTTCGTTCCCGAATTAATATAGAGAGTCTTAATTTATATTTAATATCGCATAAATTGCTACGAAATGGTAGAATAATATAGAAGCTATGACAAATAGCCTCGCATTCCAATCCGATATTATTCCCAGAAATTTATTATGAATTATAAAAAAATAGTGAACTTTTTTCATTTCCTGAATTCACATGCCATCGGTGTCACCTGAGTAGTAAATAGAATACTAAAATTAATTTGTAATAAATCAAATAATTTATCCGCCGATAGAATCACGAGAAATATTAGGTCGATATCAAACTTAATATGCTGCATTACAGACACGCTAACACCAAAGTAAAAGCTTATAAATTCAATACACCATCTATTGCCATAATATCGATAAATTAAATTGTGTCACATGCCTTGTGATTAGTCTATAAAATTTTTAACAAGCTATTGACTCAAAAAATTCTTCGAACAACTTGAATTTGTCGATTTTATAATTTATTTACTCAATATTTCTCCTCTATGAAGTATAATTTTAGGCTTAATGGGAAATTTAGGGCAAAAAATAATTCGTGTTAAACAAGGAGAGGACAATTAATAATTTCCGCAAACCCATTACCGTATATCTTTGCCGGAAGATGACAACGATATAAAAAATCGTGTAATTTACACGCAATATATAAAAATTTATTGGCTAATTTTATTTCACACTATTATTTGTTTTTAATTTTCGGCTTAGCTTTATTCAATAAAATCCAAAACATAAAAATTTCACTCTAATCATATATTATCAATTAATACTTGCTATAAAGGGCCCGAAAAATTCAATAATGTAACCAATAATTTTTGATGAGATTAATTTAGGTTAATTAATAGGAATATTTCTTCAGTTATCAAAATTACTGAGTTAATTAAAACGTAAAAATATCAATAGAATTGATTAAAATAACCAATAATAAAGAGAAAGACTAATAATAATCAATCTAATAATTTTTTTTTAGATAATATATTTACAAGAAAATAGAAAATAGAATAATTAATTTATTCAGAAAATTAGCAGATTTCCAATATTCTTTAAATGAAAATATGTATCATATTTATGATTCTTTTGAATATTATAAAACTGATTATAAGAAAAGATCATATTATTATAATCCTCTCCCAGATATCTGGTAAGAATATAAATTTTATAAATCAATATCTATATGTTAAAATTAAATTATTTAATTTAAAAAAAGCACATTATATATATAAATCAGTGAAAATTTTCACTTGAATCAATTCTGAGAAGTGATTTTATAATTATATGATTAAAATTAATTATTTTAAATAAATTTATTTGATAAGCTTATAAACTTGATTTTTTCAGAGTTAATATTTAAATATATTTAACCTAGTTCCAACTTTTGTTTTATCTAATACTGTCACAATCCCTAATAAATACAATTTTAATATTTAAAAAAATTCTATAAAGTTACAATATGATAATTCTATTATTTCAAAAAATATGTACAGGAATATATCAATTTTACATAAATTGAATGGATAAACTTTTGTTGAAATCGTTATGATATATTTTTTAATATAACTAATTGCTAAATATTCTTTTATTTAGGCACACTTACAAGATTTATTTAAAGTATATCCCATTATATAATAATATAAAAATTTATATAACTAATTCTCAATTTTTAACAATATAGATATAACCCAATATTTTTTTCTAATTTGAAAATTTAATTTGTATTAATATTATGAATTTAGCTATTAGTAATAGCCTTGATTCATTATAAAGTTTTTCTATCCCAATAAAGGTTGATTAAAATTTTTTAATTTCTATTTATAATTTTATTTTTAAATATTATGATTTAACAGCTTGAAAATGATTTAAAAGAAAAGAAATAGCTGAAAAATATTTTTTAAAAATATTTCCTAAAATCCAATCGAGTTTTTCAAATACAGTATATAATATCATATATAAATATACTCATTATTATTTTAAATAATAGCTCTAAATTATTTTTTTATAAACACGTTCTGATTTACATAAAATAGCTTCTATATTAACTAGTCAAAATATATTAGCATTAAGTAATATATGATCATTCTAAAAATAGTAAAATTATGATGGTCAGAAATGTAAAAATATAATTCTGCAATTTAAGCAAAAAAGCTAAATTTTTAGCTATTCAAAAGTTAATCAATCCAAAAATTTATTATATTCTATACTTAAAGTTTTTATACGATATTTTATTTTGATATTATTAATAATAAAGATTCTAACACGTTAATAAGCTAAAAATATATCATACTAAATCTTTTAATTTTAATATAAAATTTCACAATACTATATCTTTAAATTACATGATATTTGAATTAAATTTTATCTGAAATGTCCATCAACACAGTTTCATCTGTATACGAGTATATTAAGATTATATATATGATAAAAATAAAATCAGTAAAATTATTTAAAATCTGATATAAAACTTATTTTGAAATCATCAAAATTTTTATAGCTTTAGATTAAACTATAATATAATCAAACAACTTCTGTTGAAATTTTTGAGGCAATAATATATAAAATTCATAAGCTGCGTATAACTTAAAAAATATATGTTTATATTTTTTTATATTCTAAATTCTCTCTACAATTATAAATTCTTTTTGAATTTTTTTTTTTTTTTTACTTTTAAGTAGGGTTTATTCCAAAAAATTTCATGTTTTTTTTTAAATTGTTTAATAAAACGTATATAGATTTGAATCTCATAAAAAAAAATCTTAACACATCTGTTAATAAATATTTAGTAATAATTATTTAATTTTAGATCGAAATTTAATGATTTCTGATTAAATAATAATATTTTTACTTTAATACATCATTTTTATTTATTAATCAATACAAGCGTCGTGTTATTAATTATTAAACATTAATTAATAATTATAATATAGTAAATTGTCTTGAATCGATTTCTAATAAAAATCAGTCGCTATGAAATATGCTTAGAAAATCAACCATTTAATTATTTTCACTATCCAAATTATAAATTTCTTTTAACTTTGATAAAAATACTTTTGATAGTTTATATGAGAGTAATAAAAGTAAAATAAACAAAGCTTAAAAATAAAAGGAATATAATAATCGCTAATTTTCATTTAGAGTTTATATTTCAATATGAAAAATGTCAATATCACTATTTATTAAACTAAAATAAAAATTAATGTTCAAAAAAAAAATCCAGAGAATATATAATTTGTTTCAAAATAAAAAATATTTTACAAAATTTTTGCTATCTCCACAATACTCTTCGATTATATAAATATTAAAAAAATAAGCCTAATTCACCATAAAAACTAAAAATCATTTTCATCAGAATCCCTTATATGCCGCTCTACTAGCTTAGTACTTTTTTCAATACAATTTAGAATAATTTTTTAAATTTTTTATCATAATTATTTTGATAACTGATATCAAAATGCGAATTTTTTATTAGTTTTCTGAATTTAGGCTAAATAAAATTATTATGGTCAAATTTCAAAAAATAGTTATTTGTATAGTATATGGGATATTCTTAGGGGAAGCAGAGCTTTTTTTCTTAGAAATTTTATTTTTTTATCTATATTGGGTAAAGGTATTGGTTGTAACAGATAAAATATTCGATGATAGTTTATTTTAAGATCTAAAAATATGAGTAACGCTGCAAAGTGGAAAAAAAATTAATAGGATATGCTCCGATTCTCGAAATAATCTCCCATATATATAAATGAGAATGTTTATTTGTTAGTACTATATTTAAATTTGGAGCATTGTTTACAGCATCCTTACGTATTTTTTCAGCTAAATAAAAATTTGATTTTCGGATTTCGAATTAAGCTGAATAATAATTTTTTTTTATTATATTGAAGCTACTGTAAATTCAAATGTATAATATATCTATTACGAATAAAAGTTAAGAATTTTTTACAATAGAATTAATTAAGAACCTTATTATTTTTTGATTTTAATGAAATCTTTACAAACTTATTTAGCATAAGGTCCCTTAACTCTATAAATTTGGTTCAAAAAATTTTTCCTTATTCAAAATTCAGTTTTCAATTGAGTCAATTATTTATATTATATCCGATATTATTATTTTCTAAATGCAAATATAAAGATCGCTTTTTTCATTTTCAAAATCATTTATCAAAACTAACTATTTGTATTTAGGTAATTACAGTAAATGTTATTTTGGTCTTTCTATGTAAAACTATCATCACATTCTAATTAGTTTAATTGATAATATAATAGTGTTTGTAAATAGCTACTTAACTTTTTTTTTAATTAAAATATATATTATCTCGAAAAATTGATCTATAAATCATCAAAGAAAGCATGCAAGTTTTTTTAATTTAATGATCAATTTAAATAAAGTAAAGTAATTTATATAAGAAAAAAATCTAAAATTAATCAAATGAAATCTTCAATTTTTTTTTGGGATTAAATTAAATTATAATAGTAACAATAATGAAAAGAATAAAATGGTGAGATTAATTTAAATGTAAAAAATTGAGAAAATATAGTAGGTGTAAAATAAAAGGTCTATAAAAAAGAAAAAGCGAATTTACTTGTGATTGGGGATAAATTTTCTTATGATGAATCAACGGCTCTTTTAAAGTTTGGATTATCTTTTTTCAAATATTTCTTGAGGGCTACGAGAGGAACTACAGATAGTAAATAAGCTATTCCGCCAATTAAAATTACTGGTGAATAGGAAGTTCGGTGTCCCAATTTTTCAAAAGCGGCACCTGTTGTAGGGATGCAAATGAAGACGATGATTCCCATGATTAAGTAAGCAAGACCGTTGATTTGAGAAACTTTTTCGGCGGGGTAACAATTAGCGGCAATAAGAGGGCCCAAGGCGAAAAAGGGCACAGCAAAAATTCCAATTAACAAGTAGAAAATCAGTAGAGGTATAAATTTATGGGAAGTGAGCCATAAAGTAAGCATTAATACGCCTGCTAAAAAGTGGCAAAAGATTGTGATGTTAACAGCACCAAGCTTCTTTGAAAGCTGGCCGCATGTAATACGGCTAATAGACGAAAACGCAGAATAAGCCATGATCAAATTTGACGCGGTGGATGGTGATTTCCCTACATCAATCAAATTTGAAGGGAAATAAAGTACTACTGTGTTTACGCCTATTTGCAACAGGGCACCGACAGCATAAATCATCAAAGCGGCAGGATCTTTTAGAGATGAAAAATCTATAATTTTTTTTGAAGGGGCGAATTTTATTCGTGGTTTTATTAAAAACCCACAGATTCCAGTAAAGATCAAGAATAAAATGGCTAAAATTCTAAAAGCCCAATTTATGCTAAGAATATTAATAAATTTTGTAACGATTGGGACTAAAACTAAGGCACCAGTGCTGCTACCAGAAGCTACGATACCAAAAGCCAAGCCTTTATGCTTGTCGAACCATAGTGCAGGGGCAGATAGCGAAATATTAACTATAATAGAGGAACCAAGTCCGAATATGATACCCTGAGTTAAAACTAGATGCCATATTTGTGTGCTAAAAGAAGCAAGAACCAGTCCTAAAGTGGCGATTACTGTTCCTAAAAGGCTAGTATTTCTTAAACCGATAATTCGTGTTATCGGACTTGCTAGTAAACCGCCACACAATGTACAAGTAGTACACATAGTAGAGATCCAAGCGATTTTATCGGCAGGTTCATCAACAAAAAGTACTTTAAGGTAATATGCCTGAAATACTCCAAAAGCGTGTGGACTTCCGAAAGCAAGCAGAATGTTTACTAGAGATGCGACCATTATTACCCAAGCATAGCCTTTATCAGGAGGTGGGTAGTCATTTTCTTCGTCGATAATATCGCATTTTTCGTTGAATGGAAGGATCTTTGGTTCAGAATGATTATCAGGGGCACTAATAATTTTTTCATGAATTATTGATTTAGTTTGATGTATAGTCATGCCTTAATAATGATTTTAAAGCATATAAAAATTATCACTAAATTTAAAGGGAAGAAGTGTTTTGGCGGAATGAATTACATATATCGAGTAGAAGACTATTTAAAAACCAATAAACACAGAAGTATACCTGAGAGTAATAAGCTATTCGAGTCAGGGATGTTTGGCTATTTGAAGAAAATAACTAATTTCTAGCTATTAATTATACAACTATCAAGTTAGTGCTTAATAGATTATTTAAATGTACAAAAATAAAAATAGCATTGCATTATTAAAGCAAAAAGAGATAAAAACTTTTAAAGTTTCTCATACCTTTATAAAATTAATAATTCATAAAAAAATATAATTTTTTGCTTTTTATTTATGATTTTTGTTTAACTTGGAGACAAATTTGTCATCATTGCTAAATTTCAGCCAAAAAATTATTAGCGAATAAAGTACATTTTAGGTGCAATTTTTGTACAACAATAGAGCTGGCCCATAATCTATGAATTTCTCAAAGAGGCTAGGAATAAAAGCGATGTCTATATTATATCATTAAAATAAAAAAGGATTTTGTATGGCTAATGAATTGTACAATATTAGGAACTGAGAAAAAATTGATCAAACTGCGTTAGACTTTACAAGAGTAGGCGTGTTTATTGGGTACTGATATTTGTGTTATGTAATTTAGTTAAGTGGGTACCATTCCGAAGGTGACTTGACTCAGGTATAGCTCGAGTTATCTCGGATAAATTCTAATAAGCCGAGTCTCTAGACAAAGTACCTGGGTTAAACATTTTCTCCTATTTTTTTATAGGTTGATAAGTCGCAAAAAATAATAAACGTTTCAATTATAGAGGTAGAATACAAGAAATAGGAATACTAAGTATCAGCTCATAAAAATTTAATAAATAAAATGCGATAATTGAAAAAACATATGTAGAGTTTTTTTTTTCTTCATTAGCTTTAATCAACTGGTCAAAATATCCTTAAAAGGTAGTTATATGTGATACGTATTGGTATTTTTAATTTACTCTAACAATTTTTCACTTACCCTCATACAGAAAACGTTTAATTAATATTTTCTAATTCAATTTAGAAAAGATGAATCACAATTTATAAATTATTACAAGATAAATAATTATCATATATTTGAAAATATCATTTTAGAGACAAGTTTAGAACAGATAAGTGTGCATAAAGATTTTATACAATCTTAATTAACCATTCTGAATAGTATTAATAAAATTTGTTAGATATAGAAACATAATATGTCCAATATGACACGTGTAGTTTTTGGTACAAAGATTATAACCATTGATCTAGTCTTTAATAGATATAAATTTGGAATATTTTATTAAAAGTATTTATCGAGATGTATTTTCAGGAAATTCAGTAGGTTCATACTAATCTATTCTATGCACATGATCAATCATAAAATTTTAAAGTAAATCAAAGAATACCACACAAAGTTTACGTTACCTGAATAATTTAATTCTTTGTATTCCAAATAAAAAATTCTACAGACTGAAAATAAAATTAATAAATTATATGATTTTATTTATACGAATATATTACCCCCAAACTTATTCTTATAAAGCATTAGCATTTATTCATATTTAATTGATTTTAATAATAATTGACACAACTATGATATATTAATATCCCAATTTCTCATTTATCAGACTACCACGTCAAAATTATTTTTTAAAATCATTATAACTATGGAATTTCTATTATTTTTAATTTCAAAAAATTTTTCTTTAATTTTAATACACCGTTACTTTATAATAGATTTTACTGGTACGATTATATCGCCCGAGCAGCTATGGGTATAGTTATAATTTAAAATAAATACTTTTACAGCCCAAAAAAATCAATTAAATAAAATAAAGTCGGCAACATATAATATAAATCAATGAAAAAAATAAATTCGACTAGATAAAGCATAAACCATTTAAAATTGTGATTGAAAGAATTTATAGAACTCGAAAATTTTATTCTCTAGAATTAATATGATAAACAATAAACATGAAAATATCACATAGAAAATGATAAAAGTAAATTTTTTGTAAAATTTATGAAATTTCGTACATTTTTGGATTTATAAAAAAATATATCGGCGCTTCAACAAATTTCCGTTATTATAGTATATTCAAAGCCATAGAGCAGATATCGTTTACTTTTATAATTAAATAGTAACAATAATTAAAGCGAGCATGCTTTATACTGTATTTAAATAAAAAACAAAAAATAAAAGCCCTCTTCTGGAAATTTTTTATGATTAGTTGAATTTATATATTCGTTAGCGTTTTATAAGCAACTATGTTATTATTTTGGTTCAAATTATGTAAAAATATTTTTCAGGATCGGAATTAAAGTATTTATTTTAATTATTTTTTCTAGTTATTGTATATATAGAAATAGTTTTTCACCGAGATTAGGGTTAGATAATAGATCGGTATAAATATTCTTAATATCATATAAATCAATAGCGCATTGTTTTTTTAAGTAAAATTATATCAAATACTATTCGATAGAATAGAATAAAAATGGCACTTTTGAGCCTCCTGATATATATTTTTAATGTAAATGGTAACAAAGTCTTTTAATGTTTATTTTTTAAGGATAGATATGTTAAAATTATAGCATTTTTAAAAACAGTCTTGAACCGGTTATATTAAATCAAGCGATAAATTAGATCACTATGAAAAAAATGATTAACATCATAAAAGGGAAATATTTCATTATAAATGAAAATAAAATGTATTGTCTTATGCGTTATTATCCGAGTATAAAATTTTTTTCCCGGTTTTTTGTGACGGGGTGTTGTTACATTAGTAAAAAAAACAAAACTTATAATAAGCAATTTACTATTTATTTTATGTTTTACAAAAAATAAGGTGAATTGAATTTATCAATGCTCGTTATTATACTAAACTGCTTAACAAATCCCTACAGATAATTTTATTTTAAGAAAAATGAACGCAAAATAAATTTATTCAAGATTTTTATGCATAATATAAAATAATAAAATTCTTTTATTTTTCTTTTATGATGTTACTGATTTGTGTACAAATGTTTAATATATTTATATTTGTTACAAAAAATTATATTGTAAACTAGTGATCAGATTATTTAAATGAAAAAGTAATATCTGAGGTAGTAAGGGATATTATGATTATACAAGACCATGTGTCTATGATATCTTTTGAGAATTCAGCAATTTTCAATCTAGGTTTGATCTCTTCATTATAAATGGTTTAATTCCAAAACTATATTTCCTAATAAATTTGAATAACAAATAACATAATTATTTTACAGTTTACAGTGATATGAAGGAAAAATTATTTTATTCAAAAGTTTTTTTTAATAATTATCTTGTTTTCGGTGAAGTATCTCAACTATCTATTTAGTTATTTTAAAAAAAAATTACTTAATTTTTCTGATAAATAATTTTATAGTCGACCAAAAATTATATTTATAATAGAAAGGATATCGAAAAAAGGCTTAGGTTAATTGTATATTTATATCAGCTAGAATGTTTTCATTTGTGCCATTAATATTATTGATATTTTTTAAAACAGCAACAGAAAAAATAATGTAAATTTATTTAAATAAGGATACACTAAAATAAAAACGTGCTAGATAAAATTTGAAAGGTTCTACGATTTATTTAGTTTTTTTTGAAAGCAACTATATCTGAGTTCCTGATTATGTAAAGTTGTCATTTGAATCAGAAGACTTAATCAATAATATAACAAATCAGATATAAAAATAATGGTAGACTCTGGATGAAGGGAAAATTGTTTAACGCTATTATCCAAAATTTATAAAATTGTATAAACTTTAATTAATCGAATTAAAAAATTTTGAAAGGGTTTTTTTGAAAATAAATGTGCGAAAAGTAAAATTCTGCGACTTACTAATCAGATAAAAAACTTTTTAAATACTAAAACTCAATATCATTAAGATTTAACAGAATTTCATTTTCTTTCAGAATCTGCGACACAAGTTAATATTAAGAATATGGGAGATTGCAAGAAGATTTTGCTTTTTTCAAAATAATTTTCCATAAATAAACGAAACTGAACAACTAAAAAATATATAATTTCTAATAAGTATTTTTTTTTTTGTCTGAGAGTTTATTAAACATAATTTTAACGTAATTTCTAATAAGTATTTATATGAAAATCAGCCACTAAGCTAAGTTGGAATTATAGGTGAATATAGTTACCTTGTTGCAGAGTTTTTTTACCCGCTAGAAAGAATTTAGAATGTATTTAGTTTTAGTTCAATCCATTTCTGCCCAAAAATCTTTAAAAAAATTTTATTTATTCATTTATTATCTTATTTCTGATATATAGTTTGCTGTTAAAATCAATATACCAGCAAATCTTATCGCCCAGGAATTAATTTATTTTAATGAAATCAGCTGGCTATAGTTATTAGACCAAAAACAGTACACTTCCCGGGAAAGGATTAAAATTGCTATTTTTTCCGATTTATAAATTTTGTTCAAGAAGTTCTATTTGATATATGAGATATTATTTCAAGGAGCGTAATTTGCCCTTTTAAAATTTATCTATGTAGAATTGCTTTATTTTTAAATCTTATTAGAATTTATCATCGAATAGTTTATCTGATTCAACCAATAAGTTTACCTAATGCAACTGAGCAAATAGAATTTCTGTGAAATAAAATTCCTTTTCCCGAAAGAATATCCCATATATTAGTTTTTTAGTTTATTTTATACGCTGTAATCCTAGAGCTATAAAATGATCCCTTCGTGACGAATTTCCCATATATTTTTAACCCTTTCCCGTCCAACGCTCTTTAAAAAAGTCAATTCTTTTATTCGTTTATGATTTAAAAGTAAATCTATTATTTGCTTTTCTTTTGCGTTTTACCAATATTTCTTGAAGCCTCGGAATTAATCGATTTTAATTGAATATAGTTGGCTATATCTGGTAAGTCAAAAATAGTATACCGCGCGGGAAAGGTTTAATTAGACTAAGCATAGAAATTCAAAATAAAAAAAAAACACCAATGATTCATCGTAATCGAAATCCTTAAAATAGCGTAGCCAATTATTGGCGCGTAGTCCTTCGTATTATCTAAAAGAAGGTTTGAATCAAAATATAGTCAACAAGTACGATTGTCTAAAATTGGCAAATATAGTTAAGTGTGTAAAATTCTGAATTTTTTTTTAAGTTATTAGTCATCAAAATGCGATTGAAAAGTCAATAAAGTAAAAATTTTCTCAAT
>LSSN01000272.1:0-10824 GCA_001970855.1 Smittium culicis
TTAGTATTAGTATTAGTATTAGTATTAGTATTAGTATTAGTATTAGTATTAGTATTAGTATTAGTATTAGTATTAGTATTAGTATTAGTATTAGTATTAGTATTAGTATTAGTATTAGTATTAGTATTAGTATTAGTATTAGTACTATAATAATAATAAATTAATCAGATCTACTGAAATAATGATTTTTCTTATAATTTGAAATTAAAACTAAAAAAATCAATAATATTATAGTTATTAACAGCTCAAAATATTTTTTAAGATATATTGAAGGCACTTTTCAATATTCAGTATTATATTTTAATTATTAACTAAAAAAATTTTAAATTCAAAAAATATTTAAATTCTAGAAGCTTCATCGACGAAAAATAAATATCTAAAAGGTTGAATGTTTAATTATTAATTTATGATTATTTTTTTAATAATTATTAAAAAAATTACTCAATAATCTGTAAAAAAGAGTTCTTTGAGGTTATATCTTTAGATTTATGAAATCTTGCTTTAATATTTAAAAAAACAAAATTTTAAACAAAATTTAAATACTACATCAAATTCTAATATAATAACACTAATATACAATACACATAAATAATATGTGTTTTTTAATTTAATATTTTGCGAGCTGATTATTAGTATAATATACGTAATCTTTGATTCTAGTCGCTATAAAATTTTTTGAAACTCGCTTTTTTTATAATCAATGGCTAAAAATTTTCTATGGAAAACAATAATATGAAAAGAATATAGGATATGTCTAGTTCGATTTATATAAAAACGTTTAATAGCTTTTCTAAGTCAAGTAAATTTTATAAATTTATTTTTCTTATTATATGACCGTCATCCCATTACATGATTAAAGATAAAAATTAATTAATTTTCTTTTAGAAAAAATCTAATTAAAAAACAGTTAATATTTTTTAGCAAGTTATCTTGACTTTTAAAAAATTAGTTCATATTAAATTTATTTATTAAGATAATTTTGACGTTAATTTTTCTAATTAAATCTATTTATAGATATTGAACTTTAATTTTAGTTAAAAGTTGCTGAATTTTTTTTAAATTTCGTAAAAATGTACAAGTTTAAAAAATATAATTGGATATAACTTTCAGGTAATCTATACGGAATGTATTTTTTTTTTTTGATTGATTCAAATTTTACAAAGCTGAATTTAGGTTTATAAATGTTGAGAACGAATAAAAATGAAAAGTTATAATCATTAAAATTTCTAAAATATTAGGTTTATTCTGATTAATTTTGTATTTAATTATTTTGGAAAATAAGGAATGTAGATTTAATTCGAATTATTATTTTATTAGATGAAGATTATATCCCAATGACAGTATATCAAAATCGTGAGAATATATAACTTCAACGAAAGTCGAAACAATTTGATAATTTTCATATTTATAAGAGGGATGAAAGAAGCTATTATTGTAATAAATTGATGATGATAGTCAATCATAAATATTTATAAATTAAAAGGACAATTATTTATACTATTAACATAATGTGATAAAAAAATTAGTCTATGTTAAGACAATAAACATAATTAAGTTATAAATAAAAAGATTATAAAAAAACCAGAGAAAGATTTATCTATTTTATAAATAGAAGGAAAAGTATAATCAAACTAAGTGTAAGTATAAAGAGGTAATAAAGGGTAATGTTACCATCGATTAAAAGGATGGGCGGGTTACATACTGTTAAACATTCAAGCGGTATGTTTTGTATCAAAGTAATTTAAATGTTCTAAATTTCACTCCTAGAAAGGCATTTAAATATCAATAAATTTTCAACTAAATCATGAAATAAACTTCTGAGACCTGATAGAATATAATTTAAAAAAAATCTTTTTTTTTCAAGTGTAAATGTATTCGGAGTGAAATTTCACAAAAATATTTTTCAGAAGTAGATTTTGAAAAAGAAAAACACATAATTGTTATATTATTTGAATTTTAAACTATTTTTGATTTATTATTTTTTTTTTAAAAAAAAATTATAAAGTTTATAAATTATTGAATGTTTTAATTTAAATTTAAAATAAAATTGACTTTATTAAATTAAACATTTTATACTGATTTTTTTGATGGAGAGGGGTTTATCTCATATTTAAATTTTGGGATTTCAATATATTAAATCATATCTATCATTAGTTAACAGCTAATCCTTACTTATTTATTAGGGTTTTACTTTTAACACGAATTAAATATGATATATTAAATTCTGCACACGAAAAAATATAATTTTCGTACATTATTTAATTTCATACATACTCACGGTACCTTTGAAAATTATAAGCAAAAAGTGTTATTATTTAAAAATTTTAAAATATTCATTTCTTGTAAATATAGAAAATTTAATACAAAGTAGAAGAATGATATGATATTAAGATTTAGTAATATTTTTTATTTTAATAAGAATGTTTATTGAGAATTTTTATAAAAGTAATTTATGTAGTCTAGAAAATAAAAACAGGGGGTTAAAAATAATATGGAATGAAGGGGGGAGGGTAGAAAGGCGATAAGTATATACAGATTTTTTTTTTACAAATGAATTTTTTTAGGGTAATTTTCGCGGGGATTAGTTCGATGTTCAATTTTGGCAGGAAGCTTTGTATGTGAAAACTAATTTAAGAGTAGAGGGATAATGGACTGATTTTTAGCGATGAATGAAGAGCCGGAGAGTCTTATTTTTTGCTCAATGACCTGTAATTGGAATTGGACACTACTTCCGCAGAGCTGGTGTAAGTATGTAGCGATTGATGATACAATGTTTTCTGAGATAAGGGAATACATCATTTTATTTATGTATTTTATTTAGTAACAAGTAAAGCTTAGGATTTAGTTAGTTGATTTATTGCAGTAAGAATGTATTCTTAGAGGTAAGTTTAGTTTAGTAAAGTTTCTAAAGCTTATTCCTGTGCAAGTAGTTTCTTGATTAAAAATTTGAGGATGAGTTTAATGAGGGAGGTAAATAGCCAGAATATTGGAGTTTATATACCAATATTTTTTATGTGTAATATTTTTTCAAAACTTGTAAACAATTTTACTTCAGAATGCCCAATTATACAATTGAGTTGTAATACATAAAGGATATTGATAATGGGTAATTTAGTGAATACCGTAACGCCACATAAAGAAGGGTAGAGTGGGTAGAGAGCCTTGGATGTACGTGGGCGTAATTTTTTAATTTTTAGGAACGGCTTACTATTTAGTGGGGGTATTAATCGGCTATATTGAAGCTAGTAATATAGATATTATAGTATAGCGCCAAGTATGAACGTTAGTAGCTTATAAGAGTAGCCCCAAAAAGTCAGGCTATGTTTTGTACTGTATAGTATTATTTTATTTTGCAGAAAAACGAAAGATATTTATGTGTGCTTTTTATTGGACAAAAATCAATATGCCAAGTATGAAATCTGAATAGTTATTGGCAGGTTTTAAATTTGATTATTGATATTAGTGGCTGCAGTCAATTGTATCCAGCAGATAGGAAGCGTATAGTTTATTTATGGGTTAAGGGGCCAATAGGGATATATTATTTTAAGGAATGGGAAAATGGAGGAAGATAAGTCGAGAGTTTGGGACAAGAATTGCGCATTTTTCACGCAAAGTGTAGAGTATAAAAAAAAAACATTACTTGGCTTTATGCACGATAATAATTGAGTGAATTTAAGGCATAAAAGTTTCTATACAAGGGTACTTGAAATAAGTCAATTCATATACTACAGCTAAAGCTGCAGCTGTGCATAGCCTTTATATATACGGTTACTGAAGGGCTGATTATCTAAGCTTCATCACTTCTTCCTTCCGCCAATGCTAATTTATAGCTTTTCTATGCTGTAGACCCATTGTGAATACTATAAATCTATATAGGAAGTAGTATTCTCAAATACTTGCATAATTTGGAATGCGTATGAATGTGAAACTGCAGATTCACAGCATGTTTTAATATTTTTCTTTTACAGAGGTACAAGATTTACTCTATCCCTTCCCCCTATGATAAATAATTAGTTTTTTTTTTGAATTGTTAATTGTTAGCTCTATTTTGTGCGTATTTTTTTTTGAAGTATGTGATAAATTTGTTTCTTTATAACTGCACTCTTCTTTAGTCATAAAAACGTAACCAATTTCTGTTTAATTAAAAAAAAATAATGCTGAATACTGCTACAAAATCAAAACCAATGCTATCAAGGTAAACCTCTTTAACTCTAAAGAAAATTGGTTCTGCTTGAGCATTAAAGCTAGCATATTTACATATTATACACTTATCCTTAACAAAGAGTTTCCAAATCTATATTATAAATATAAAAAATTATTGCTATATAACTAATTCTTGTATAAATATCATAGACTTGCTTCTACTAAAAATAGAGGCACCAAACACATCCTCCCAAACACGTTGGTAAGCGCGTACTCCTCGTCACCAAAAACCTTTGACTTGGACGGATCTGTGCCTAGACTCGGTATCCCCGACATCAAACAGACTGCTTCCAGGTACTTGAATTCCGTTAAGCCTTGGCTCTCCGCCGACGAGTTTGCTCAAACCAGCTCTGCTGTATCGAACTTCTTGAAACCAAATGGTCTAGGATCAACTTTACAAGCAAGACTAAAAGAATACGATTCAAAGCAAAAAGTAAAAGTTTCAATTCTTTCTTTACCCCCACCCCCTTAATATATTTACAAAAACCATTCATATCTAAAAAGAACAAAATTATACTTAAAATAGTACAGTTGGCTTGAAAAAATATGGCTTGATAAAGCCTACTTGGAGTATAGAGAACCATGTTTTCTAAATGTAAATTGGTTTGCAACGATAAGCGACTCTGAAAAAGTAAAAGCGAATAGCTCCAGTCAGCTTTCTTCCTCAAATTTAGAGTACGGAATTGTATCCGATATCCAGGTCGAAAGAGCTGCTATTTTGATAGCTGGCTTCTTGGATTTTAATAAAAAGCTAAATATGCAGGAAATTAAGCCTGAAACCGACAGGGCGGGTAATCCTCTATGCATGAGTCAGTACAAGAACCAGTTTGGCACTACAAGAATTCCAAACTTAAATATCGACGAAATGAAGTCTAAATACCCGAATTTCGATAAACATATAATGGTTATGTGCAGAAACAAGATTTTCAAGTTGCAAGTAATCGGAAACAACAACGAACGTTTTGACGAGCAAACTATAATGAATGCTCTTGTACATATCGCACGTTTAGCCCAAAACTCTGATTCTGAGCTGCCTGTTGGCATTCTAACTGCATCCAACCGCGACGTTTGGGCTAAATCTAGAGCTGAACTTATTAGTATATCCTCGCAAAACAACGAAAACTTTGAAAGTATCGATACTGCCCTATTTTCTGTTTCGCTGGATACTGACATCCAACATCCTCTTGACTTGAGCTATAAGAGCAACGTATTTTTACGTGGCCAGCAACTCGGTGGCCTCAATCGCTGGTTTGATAAAGCTATTCAAATTATTGTTATGTCCGACGGAAGTGCTGGTGTCAATTGCGAGCACACACCGGTGGATGCAAACACTACTGGGCGTATCATCACCGAAGCTCTTATTAATGAATCAAAGAGTACATATAACTTCAAACCGGCCAGTTACAGCAATGGTGGCAGTACTAGCGGCTCAGTTTCGCCAAATGGAATCGTTATCCCGCTGAACTGGACCCACAACAGCAATACAGAATCAGTAATCAAAAGCGAAATGGTAAAAACAAAGAATTTCTCTGATAACGTCAACTTGAAAGTAGATAATTTTGATGAGTTTGGTAGCGACGCGATCAAGTCATTGAAACAAAGTCCCGACAGTTTCGTCCAGATGGCTATCCAGCTAGCTTACTACAAGCAGCATAAAGCAGCATGCCCCACATACGAAGCAGCATCGATCCGCAATTTCAGCCACGGCAGAACCGAGTGCGTCCGCGTTTGCAGCAGTGAAACTCTTGACCTTCAGAAAGCCATGACCAACAACGACCATCCAGCACTATCCGACGCAACGCCAAAATCCAAAGCAAAAGAAATCAAACTTGAACTCTTCAAGCGCGCCGTTGCAGGGCACCAGCAGTACATGGCCTGGGCTCTCAGCGGGCAAGGGATCGACCGTCACTTGCTCGGGCTCAAAGTCATGGCCACTGCCGACGAACTCGCGCAGACCGACAACTTGTTCGGCGACAGCGCTTTCTACAAGTCCTTCGACTACCGCCTTTCCACATCAAACGTCTCGCCCGCAAGAATGTTCAGAGGCGGCTTTGCGCCGGTTGTTTTGAACGGGTACGGTATCGCTTATGGTATCGATAAAGACGTGATCAGGTTCGCTCTGAGCAGTTGGCTAAACTCGAACGAAACGAACTTGGATTTGTTTAAATCTGATTTGTTCACTTCGGCAGATGAAATTAGGCATTTGCTCCAATAATATAGCTCCTTTTTTTTTTTTTTTTTGTAAGCCTAAATCTACCATTTTTTTTTTCTTATAATAAAATTTCCTTCACTAAATCAGTATTCCATTCGCTAAGAGAAAAAAAAATTTAATATTGCATTGACAAAATCGTTTCTTTGCTTATAACCTATACATACACTCATAATCATTTCCAAATCAAAGTTTTCCTAATATCAATCAACAACTCTCATATAATCGTTTTCTTCAATTCCAAAAGTCCTACTTATACTTAATAAAAACAGAAAATAATCAACAACAATTCGAATAGAATAAACAACGCTGTCAAAAAAAAAAATAGAAATAGAAGCAAAAGATTAAGCTAGCGAAGAATAATATAATATACAGATCCAAAAATTAAATTATATAACTCAACGAAATTAAATAAAAGGAAAAAAGAAAATTAAACGGCAGAGTAATGTCTGGAAAGAAAGATCCTCAAGTTATCGAAGCTCAAAAGTTTCAGGCCGTATACCAAAGCTCGGCCTTTGTGGCCAACAAGCTGGTGGATTCGTGGCTATCACCCGAGCCGAGTGCGGCCCCAAAAAATGGCCCGAAATCGACAGCGGGCACGAAAGGCAAACAGCCTGAAGAGAAAGTTCTTCGAGCCAAAGATCTGTTCAAGCCGCGGCCTGCACGGTAAAATCAGCTTAACAATACATTATCATTTTTTTTTTTTCATGACTCCTCCTCCTCCCCCTCCCCCCTTTTTTTTATATATCGATTATAAGTTTCTAGTAGTTTTTCCCCCAATTGTTCGCATACGTGCGTGTTTTACGTATTTTGGCGAAGCTGCTGCTTTTTTTTTTATTTTTTTAAAATATTTACGTGTTTGCTTATTGTCTGATTTGGTTTGGTTTTGTTTTTTGTTTTTTTTTATTTATATAGGTTGGGCGTTGGCGCAAAGTTCCTTAGTCACAATGAGTATTTAGCAGGCAGTGGCAGTGGCGGCAGTGGTGGTGGCACGGCGGCGCAGCTGCTGAGCGCGGGTGATGTGAAGCTGAAGCAGCAGCTGACGCGCGGGGCGAGGCCTAATGCGCGGGCCGGTGCGGCCGATGATGCGCAGAAGCAGTTCTGGATGTCGAGGCAGCGCGCGGACAAGGCGCGGCAGCAGCAGGAGCGCGACGAGTATATGGACAGCAGGGCGAACGCGATTGCGGCAACGAGCGTGGATTTTGGCGCGGCTGACGAAGCAGAAACGGCAGAACCGGCAGCAGCAATAGCGGGCGACCGCGCCGGCGCAGAGAATGCCGGCTCCGACGACGTAGCTACTCCGCCGAGCCACTCGAAAAAGAAGCGGCACAATGTAGGTTTCCTTGACCAGATACTCAACAAGCGCAAAAAGAAAAAGTAGACGGGGGTTAACCTCGTGCTTCCGACTTGCTTGAATAACACTACTATATAGATTTTTTACTCTTTACTTTTATTTTTTGGTCTTTTTAATTTGTGTTTTAATCTTATAAATAACTCCCACCTCCCTCATCATTACACTACTTTTTATCTTTTTTTTTTTTTTTTCTATTTAGAGTATGCTCAAAAACGATAATAAATACATATTATTCACACACACTTTATTATATTTCTTTTCAAAAGATATTTTATACATTTTGCTTCTTAATCACTGTCTACAATTGTTAAATTCTTTCTAATAAAAAAATTAAAATTTATTGTCTATACGATTTTTATTTTCTGTGCACCAATATCGCTGTCTTCAAATCCTCCTCCTCTTCCCTTAGCTTATAATTAAAAAGATCGAGTTTAGTATCTTTAATTATTACGCGTTTAATTTTTTTGCTAGTAGCCATTCAACCAAAACACATAATTGAAGTAGTATTTTAAATATATATTTTTTTATTAGCAAGGGAGATTGTGTATGTTGCTTTGGGTTATGGGGGGGGGGGAGGGGGGCAATTAAATGTATTTTATTGATATTTTGTTTATTTGATTGAGTTTATAATGACTATTTTTATAATAGAAAATATTATTGCATAGATATCAAAAAGATTATATATACTATGAAAATTTTTTTTCGATCCTATTCAATTTTCATCTTGTGTATGTGCGATCTCGATTTGCGGCCAGGGCGGCAGACATCAATGCCTTTTGCCCAATCAGAGTTTAACAGATCGGCGAGGGAGGGTCTCTCTTCGGCTGAAGTGTGCATGAGCCTTTCAATCCATTTCTTTCCTTCGTTGCGGAGGTTCGGCAATTGAACGAATAGTTTGTCGCGACCACGGGGCCAGTTTGAAGCATAACTCTTGTAATTGTTGTCGATGCTAGAGTCTGCTATTCTCCAAGGGAATTTGAGCAAAGTCATGCACATGTACATTATGCCAATAGACCAAACATCAGCAGCTTCAGCGTCATAAGGAACGGTTTTTGAAAATACTTCAGGGGCAATATAAGGATCAGACCCGTAAACTCCTGTCAGCTTATTTGGGTTTTTTTGGAAAGGCGCCTTAAAAACAGTTGCGCAGCCGAAATCGATAAGTTTGACGATTCCTGTTTCTGTTAATAGGATATTTTCTAGTTTCAAATCGCGGTGAGAGATTCCAAGAGAGTGAATGTAGCTAACGCCTTGGCAGATTTGTTTAAACCAGCAGAAAATTTCATCTAATTCCATTTCGCCTAAAGCAACAAATTTGAAGAGATCGTAAGGGCAGTATTCCATAATCTCGTAAACTTTTTCACCTTCGAATATTAGATCTAAAGTTTCAATAACGTTTTCATGGTGTAAACTAGAGCCAATACAAAATTCAGAAGTGACTTTTTTCATGTAACTTCTAGGGGTCTCATCAGCCTTGCGTTTTCGGAACTCTTTCACAGCAAAGAGTTTTTGCTGTCCAGGGATGTAGACGTGTTCAGTGTCGGGTTGGGAAGTGTTTGTCGCATTTCTTGTAGAAGGGGGACGCTGGTTAATGGATACGCTTTGAAGGAGGCGAACAGTGCCACCAGTCCCTTTACCAATAATCTTTGTAGTTTTTCCGTATTTATTTAGACCATACTCATGAGTAGAATAAACCATACCATTATTTGAGGTTGGATGTGAGCCGGAAACGATAGAAGTGGATGGACTATGGCCTTCCTTCTTAGAGCTTGGGATGTTAAGAGCAGGAGGTGGCATCTTAGGGGTAGGGTCGACAGTAATTTTTGGTTTTTCGATTGTAGTACTTAGACCAGCTTGAGTACTTGGTAATGTTGAAGGTGTTATAAGATCATGGGGTTTTCCTGAAAAAGGAGCATCTGGCGATAGGTGTTCTATATTAGCTTTAGATGTGATTATTTCATTAGTAGGCTCAGTTGGTGTTTCTACATTATGTACAGAGTTTACATTGTCTTGAGCAATGACAGAATGATCAGGATGGTGATTACTGAGGTTCATAGGGGGTACATTGGGCATGTCATGTGTATGATCTGGCGAATTTAATTCTGGCGATTGGATACTGGGGGAAGTTGCGCCGAGTCTAAGGTTACTTTCTAGATCGTCGTCTGGAGAGAGTAGTATGGAATCTTCAGGGGTTTCGGGACAATCTGGTAAACGGCCAAATCCAGGGATTTTGACACGTGGACGATTAATACCGCCAACTAAAAGGATCTGTTCGTTTTGAGTAGGGGCAAAGTAACGTTCTTGAGTAGGAGTATTTTTTAGAGTTGTTTCTAATCGAGTGGAAGGTAAAGCAGGGGCAGTTGGCCCACTAGAAATTGTATCAGAGCTAGAAGCTGGAACGGTTTGGGGATTAGCTACGTTTTCAATTGGGGTAATAGCAGCTTTAGGGGGAATTGTATCATTAGGGGAGTTGATTTTGGTGGCAGTAAGGGAAGCGGAATAGGTCGAGTTGGCAGTTGAAAGAACAGTAGGGGTGACATTAGCAACTTGGGGCTGGTATCCTATAGAGAAACGCCTGTCATCAGAGTCGTCAAAGTTGACGGGACTAGCAGGAAGGATTGAAGGGTTTTTATTAAGACTTGAATCAACGCGGGTTTTTTCTAGCCTGTGAATTAGGTTTTGAAAACGTCTCGAGATTGATTTGGTTCTGCTACTGCCAACGTTGGCAGAGGTGGAAGAGTCTTTGGCATTGGTTTTCGCTTGTTTGTTGGACTGCATTTTTTAATCAACAGGGGGTATAATGGAGTTGTTAAATTAGTATGAGATAAGGAGTAACAAAAGAAAAATGGAGAGTGGCAGAGTAGAAAAGTGCAGTAAAGAAGACGAGGAAGAAAAATAAAAAAAAATTAAGTATTGCTGTTGTTACAAAATGGTGTGATAGATCGATTTAATATAGGAATGATTGATTTTCTAGAGTGGGTAAAAGTATTATAGTTGTGAAAGTAATCAGATTGTTGTGTTCTTATCTAGTATTTTTGAGCAGTCGGGGGGGGGGGGG
>LSSN01000272.1:11490-38098 GCA_001970855.1 Smittium culicis
AGTCGGGGGGGGGGGGGTAAAGCAGGGTAGAGTTTTAATGGTTGACAAATATACCGAAATATTTAATAGCGAAAATAAATTGTAGGTACAAGAGATTTGGAGTTCAATTTGTGTGTGAATCGATAGATATTAATTAAAACTGTAAGTGGTTTCGACTATGTGATATTAGTGTGCGGAATAAAGTGGCTACGGGAGCTAGTAGTAGAAGTTAATATTCCAAGAGTGAATCGATTTTTAGGATAATTTCTTGAAGTAAGGGAGGAAGAGAGGTGAGGAAAGTTAGAACAGAAAGAAAGTGGGCTGAAGGTATGGAGATCAGGCGAGCGAGAAGGTATGAGCAAGGCTGGAGGGGGAAAAATAGTAAAGATGAGTAATAATTGAAAAGAAAAAACTGGTTTGTTTTGTGGAAAGAACTTTACGAAAACATCAGAAAACAAAGAAGTGGTATAAAATAGAAGGAAAAAAAAAAAAGAAATATAAACAATGAAGATAAAACCGAGATAAATCAACAGTTTTAAAAACAGAAGATAAAATGGGGAGGGGGAGGGGGAAGGATCAGCTATAAAGCTAAATTGGATGAACTTTTAGGCAATAAAGCAGAACAGTATGAAAAAAATAATAGAGAAAGAAAAGCAAATAAAAGTCAGGAAGAAGTGAAAGAAAAACAGAGATAAAAAGGGGGTTTGGAAGGAACCTAAAGTATAAATATGTTGAGAATAAGGGACATGAATTGAGTTTTTCCTTCTTTTTTTTCTTTCGAATATTCCTTTAGGGCAGAATTTCGAAATTATAAATTGAAATTGAATTTGAAATTGAATTTTCTGTTTCTGTTTCTGTTTCTTTTTTTTCTCTATCGAATAAATATTTTTGCGCGAATTAAATCTTGCAAAACCATTTAGCTTTTTTTTCCAGTATCTCTTTTAATCTAGCCTATTAGCTCACTCTGGCACTTCAAATTCTGCTAAATAAATAAATAAGTTTTATTCATTGGCTGCTGCTTATTATACGTTTGGGCTTATTTGATATTCGCTTGTAGTAAACTGCATTTATTGGCCGAATGTTTTATTAGGCCTATGGGGACTATGGAGAGTCTGGCCTAATATCGAATGGTCCGCTTCTCATGAAAATTGCTTTGGCTAATTATGCCGTCCGCCCAGCACGCAGCACAAAAGTTGGTCGCCCGGAACTTGAACTTTTCTTCTAGCTTTCACTTCTACCCACTCAGCCTTACGCTTGCAGATGGACCAGAAGTCTGCCACCGAAGAAATCATTGAGCCCAGTCAATCCTTGTAGCGGCATTGTTTCGGCAAATATAATTTCAATTCATGAAATGTTGCCTCCCTTCAAAGCTTCTCTTATCATACAGCTCACTTCTACATAAAACAACTATCTAATCTTTTGCTTAGCCAAACATCCACTATTATTGCACTTCCTTTAACATCGCGTATCAGAAAAGTTACGTCGAGAAAACTAAATATTAGCCCTCCGTTGGTAGCTTATATAATATCCATAGTCTTTTTAGCCTTAATATAAAACATACATTTATAATGCCTTGTTCCCATAGCTCTCATTATTAGAAATGAATTTTCCATTTTTCTTTAGGTTTACCACTTTTGAAAATGATTAGTCGATTTCTCTCGACGAGTTATTCGTCGCTGCTAAAGTTGCGAGTTCAGCTGGTTTATTTTTTTTTTTAAATCTCTGAATTTTATTTCGAGTTCATCCTGCTCTGTTGCTGACAATTCTTATCGCATAATCCATTACCATCCAAATATCTATACCCTCTTTTTTATTTTCAGCAAATCAAATGCTGCTATTACCCAGCAAGTCGATGGCCCGGAACACAAGTAGCCCATTCAAGCTGTCCAATTAATTCCTATCAACTCTAACCGTTCAAGCCTTCCAAGCCAATAACTAGTCACAGTATGAAAGCAATCAAACCACTCATCATTGGCCTTTACTTTATCCCATATTATAAGCGGCTTGAAAGGTTGATTGGTTAATCAATAATTCCTCCCACTCCAAAATTAAGTTCTCCACTAAATCACTATACCTGTTTTTTTTTTTTTCAAAGATCATAGTTTAAACTTTAGAATACACTGGAAAACGTGATTCAATTAACTTTCATACCACCATGTACAATTGGTATAGAAAATAGCTGGGTATAATAAATCGTACTGTCGCTCTCTTTTTACAATGTTTTTAAAATACTAGGTTGCCTTTCATCATTGTTTTATCAATCCGGTTTTTAACTTGCGCCATCTGACCTCTTGCCAATCGATACTGAAGATCTAGCCATCAATACTGGCTAACTAAGTTTCGTTATATCTTATTAATCCCATGTAATAATCTGAATTTAGGCTTTCGACAATTCCTGCATCGAACTAAGCCTCTCTCCCCCCCCCCCACTAAAATCATTTGAGTAACTTAAAAAATACCACCGTTTTTAACAATACTCTCATAATAACTATTATCCCTAAAAACTGCAGATGACACAAAATGCTATAAATATACACTTAATAAAGCGCATACAACACTCAAATGCTGTATTATAGAATAAACGACAGGATCTAGCTTTGATCTTATCTCTCTCTCAAATTGTGTATTTTACTCACTACTATTAATGTTATACATTTCTCAACTGTATATATGATCAGGCCCATCAGGGATAAAACGTCCACCAAACACCTCTATTTGCTGTTTGCTGTTAAAATTCAATTTTTATCTCAATTAATTCATTCGAATCAATTCACTTATTTTTATTTTCACTAAATAGCTGTTTCTGTTTAAAACACTTTATTACATAATATATTCGTTTTGTATGTTTTATTTATTTTATCATCCAGATAAATTAGCTCTAATTGATGAACCCATTCGCTGATAATTACTAGTAATTATTGTTTTTTTATGATTGTTCGGAATACTTGATTAATCACACGTTTTTTTTTATAAACTTGATATAAATTCAGAAAAGTATTAATTTGTTTAAAATAAATGAAACATTTAATTCAATTTCTAATCAATTATCTTTCTAGAAGGAAAAAAAATGAATGAAATATTCAAGTTTTCGATGAAATACAAATCAAGAATGAAAATTTTTGTAATTTTTTACTTTTAATGTGTGAAGTATCGATCCCACAGCTTATTTAATCAAATAGTTTTACGTATACCAACAAACATTATTTGCTATTCTAGACTGTAGTAAAATAATATCTGGTATCTATTTTCTTTTATAGCAGTATAAATGTAAATACGACTCTATCTTTATTCTTTTTTTTTTAACGCCCTTATCATATCTATATCATTACTAATACTGAAATTTATTACATAAATATCAATATATTCGTATCTTCTAATAATTATAAATAAAAAAGAAAACTATGCATGATACCTACCCCAAATACTAATTTAAATTCCTAAATATTCATTATAATATTTTATAATATAATTTTCTTTTCTATTCTTTTCACTTCGAAGCTCAAATAGCAAGATTATTATGAATTAATAATAACCTCGTTCAAAAATCTATTAATTCCTTTACTACTATAAACACATCAAAATCACATAAATTTTCCATTCCAGCAAATAATCTTTAGCTTAATTTGTCGGGATTGGATTTTTTCGATTTAAATTACAATTATTATAAAGTTGGACATTTAGGAGGAAGGGGAGAAATGAAGTGGAAGCATATCCCGCTGGGAATCGCTCAAAACTCTTAAAATATCAGATCAATTACGTATTCTAAATCGTAATTTAATCGATTTATTCTGTATGACATTTAAAAACTTATTTCGATAAGCAAATCTTTTTCCTTATTACTCTTCCTATCTACCATCTTTATTTTTACATTTTATGCTCTATTTGAAAATACTCTAATATGAATCATAAGATTTAACCAATGGATTTGCCCGTCTCACATTAGAGAATGATGCTTTTTTTCTTTTTTTTTTTTTTTTTAAAAAAAACAGTTTCTTATTTACTACTTAAACTGCACTTTCCTATTTTAAAACTTCTTTAAATCTATTACTATCCGGTTGATTTAATAATTGAAATTTACCTATTGATATTGTCGCTTATTTCACAGTGAAAATAAAATTTGAATGTAATATTAAATTTAGCAATATCTGGTTGAAAAATTCAACTCGAAAGTTACAAATGCTTAAAATAGCACCATAAAATTTTTTGATCAATTATTAATAAAGTCAGTACAATTAACTTGTCGCTAATCTTATATCATACCTGAAAAGATGGTTTTTAACAAGAAACTTTAAAAACCGCTTTGAGCAAAATTAACCATAAAGAAATGCTTAAAAAAAAAGATGTCAAATATAAATATTTTTAAAATTTTTTTTATCATGTTTTTAAGCTACTAAACTCAATCTCCCAATATTTCAGAAGTGAATATACCAATCCTTGAATCAATGCCCAGTGGGTATGGAGCTGCTAGAGCGGTGGATGAGGGTCTGTTGAAAAATTATTTTTTAATATTTTTTATAACTTTTTAAATACTTTTTAATAGTTTTTAGTTTACTTTTAAATTATGTTCAATAAGCTCTGTGAAAAAAAAAAAGTACTAATATTCCTGATTTATTCGTTGGCTATAAAAGTGTCTTATATTACTCATACTTTTTTTTTTCTTTTTTTATTTGACGTTTTTTATTTTATCAATAAATTTTATGAATCCCATTTTTTATAGACCATATGTGGAATAATATTTTTTCATAATATAAAAATATTTCTTATTTATTGCCCTATTATTTAGACTCTTACATTTGATATGAATGTTATAGGGAAAAAATACCATCTTTTGTAAGTATAGATAGATTGTACCATGAGTTTATTAAGCTGGTCGTTAACAATTAACTATAAAAAAGTGGAAATATCTTATCATTACCATTTATAATCATAACTGACACTTACAATTTGAAAGATGTAGACCATTTTTGTTTAATCAACTAGTATAAATTAGTTACTTAAACAGTAATAATCTCGAGTATTTCAATAGTTACACTGTTATTAAATATACCTCTATCACAAAAAAATTTTGAAAACCTTGATCAATTTTTGCTAATTTCTATTATGTACTTGCATATTCTTAAATTTAAATTCATACTTCACAATTTTTTTTGTCTCAGAGTTTATTAAATATAATTTAGAAGTATACTAAAAACTATTAAAAAATATTTATAAAGTTAAACAAATATTGTAAAATAATTTTTCAGCCGACCCTCCTCCGCCGCTCTAGCAGCTCCATACCCACTGGGCATTGGTTCAAGGCATACAGCATCACTAATTCTTTTTTTTTTTTCACTTGGAAATCTAAAATCAAAATTAAATAAATTTCATCGATTTTCAGCCAATACATGGATGTGATTCATACAATTTTTCAGATGGCTACTATTTTCTTAATATCTAAAACTAATCATCGAGTTCCCACTAATCGATTGCACATACAAAATCTAATACGTTTATTTTCTTGGTTTTTTTTTATCTCAAATTGAGATACTGATTATTAATAATATAATATGAAAGAGCTTAATCCTCCAAGTCCTGACTTTTCAAGTTTCAAATGAATAAAGTATGCATTTGAATTATCAAATGCATATTTAATTCACTCCAGGACTTGGAGGGTTAAGCATCGTAACGATATTAATTTATGAATAAGATTCAAGGCATCTAATGGACTTGTAAATACCTGGTAATTTTACATTATCAATTTATTCAGGATGCACTTTTTTACTAAAAAAATCTTTGAAAAATAGTTTATTTTAAAAAAACCTATAAATTTGAGTGTTTAGTTTGCTGATGAAGCATATCCCCGAAATCTATCAGAATTTTCGATCAAGTATTTATTTAATTTACACTTTTATTTTCAAGCCATGATACTTTATAGAAAACGTCATCCAAACCTTGCTTAAATATCATCTCATTCTGGCTAAAAGATTTTTCAGCTTTAAATTATAATGGATATTTTTATAAAACTCTTTTATAAGTTCCTGCTACTTCATTTTAGAATTTTATCCAAAAAAAGTTAATTTCAATTAAATTAAAAAAAATTTTTAGGCAAAACCTATAAAAAGATCAATCACAGTAAAAAAATTCAACTTCAATAAAAATAGTCCAAAAATAAAAAAAAAAAGTTGCTAAATATCCACTTAATATAAACTTTAAAAATTATTTAAATCTTTACTTTATAGTTTTATAATAAATAATATTTTTTATTTTTTTTTTAACTATTGGGCTTGGAGGAATGTTGAAATAGATTGATATCCTAAATAAACTATCAAAAATATTTTAAATCTAAACCTCATAACTATTATCTAGCTAACACTACTGATATTTTCTTATAAAAAAAAAATTAAACTAAAAAGCACCAATTTATCAATTTTATTAATGCTGTAATCAAAATTTTAAATAAAATATGGATAAAATAATTCGTTTATTGCGAATCTCTATAAACTTTTATTTTAAAGTAAAAACTATAAATTGATGCTACCATTATCATCAGCGCAGCAACAAACAGAATTAACAGCCATATATAAGTGTGACCCTTTATGAAAGATATTATAATTAGTACAATGCAAATAAAGTTCAAAACAATACCAAGGATTAATGCAGCTAAACACATAGCCAAGTTGTTATTTACTTTTTTCTTAAGGGCAGCCTTAGTATTCTCTACATTTTCCAGTGAAATGCTATTATTTTTCATTTTTTCCTATAAGTATTAATCTTTGTAAATACTACTTATAGCCTGTAATTGAAGTTCGATTCTTGCTCTATTATCTCGATTTTTTTAGCCCTTAAAACTTGTTGTTTGGGAATGTATTTATCTAGTGGTTATTTTATTTATGCTTAGGGATTAATAAAATGAAATTTTTGGTATTTTTTATTTATTATCGATCAATGCAAAGTACTATATATTTATAGAGTATAGTTAAAAAAACTAAATATATTTTATTTTCTGAATTTCAATTGTATTTCATTCTTATTTCAAGCTTTTTATTTTATATATTTTTATCAAATACGATCGTGAATTCTATAGGTTTAATTTTAGATCATTATATATATATATTTAATAATGCTGTATTTTTAACTATAAAACCGAGGTTGCATGTATTAAGCAGTAAAAAATATTTATGTTTATATATGCCTATCAGGATAACAGATATTGTTTATTATCGTAGGAAATGGTACTAAGTTAATAGTATTTTTATAATTTATTGATTTTTTTTAATGCAACGATACTTTCATGAAAGAATAGAAAGCTTAAACTAGTGCCTTTTTATTGCGAGCTATTTTTAACTGCACGCATTTCACTTTTAAATATAGTGCTTTATTTTGGAAAAAATTTTTTTATACCTAATATTTTTATAAAAAATACATTTGCTTTAGAAACCACATATTAGAATTTTTTTTTTTAGCAATAAAAGAGAAAGGCTATTTTATAGCAACTAGGGCTGATTTGAAATTCAAACAGTAGAATCGCTAAAATTTTCATAACTTTCTAGCGGAGTTTGTAATCTTGAAGTATTTACCATACTATGTAAACTTTTTTCATTCTCTCCATTATTTTCATCTTCACTGCTGATATCCGAGTCAGAAAAATCGCTTGAACTAAATCCATAACTAATTGAGCTATCTGATTCATTATCGTTAACTCCACTTTTAGTTTCTTTAGCCTTTTTATTTTTCTTTGTGGATTTATCGCTCGTTTCTGTTGTATCATCGTTGACACAGCTTACTTGTACTGTAATTAGACCCATTTTTTTCAGCTTTGCCATCTGCGACTTTGATAGTGACGGTAAATTGAATTCGTTATATTCTAACAATTGATCTATTCCTATATTTGCCTCTGTGCCTTTAGGCTTCATAATACTAATTATTTGAGTTTTTTTTGTACTCAAATAAATAATATACCTCAAAAGAGACTCATTTTCTTTTAGCGATACAATCAGCGTTTTGTAAAGATCTGGCTTACTTTCAAGTATCGTTTTTAATTTAGGAAAGACCATATCCATATGCTTTTTAATTTCGTAATTATGCAATTTAAGCTTTGTGTAATCTGGTTTTGATTCTGAATTGAAGCTATTTTGACTCATAATTTGTTGTACATTTGAGCTGTCAATTCGATCATTAGAGTAAATAGATTTATTTGAATAGCTTGAGGTAGAGGTTCTGTTATTCGGGGCTATTACCCCGCTTTTCATATTGTAGCTTGCTCTTTTAATAATTTTAGGTCCAACAAAATTACTCAAGCTTTTGCTATTTTCAATGGGATTTTCTGCCTGTGGTATAAGTAGAAATGATCTTTTTTGGGATATTTTACCTTCTTTGTTGGATTTCATTACGGAAGAGTATTTTCCGGATGGCAACGTTTGTTTTTTTAGATCGAAAGGTTCTACTAAACCATCTAAGCATATTTTTATTTCAGACTTTAGTTCAATTTTATTGCTTGAGCTAAGTTTAATATTCATCATCTCATTAGGTTGTGCATCAACAGAGTCATTAACAGACTCCGAGTCTTTATTGAGCTTATTTATACTTATTCTTCTAATTAAATTTGGCTCAGAATTATATTCTAATTTTATTGTTCTTAAATCTATCCTATTTACATGCCTAATCTCATTGCTATTAGTTCTTCTTATTTTTGAACTTTCAATCCTACTATTTTTTCTTTCGTTTCTTTGTTTATAGGAAAATTCGCTAAAATCCTCATCCAACATAGAAAGACTTTTAGAGTTTTTGGTATCATTAGAATTTAAGGGTTGATAAAATTTGTAATCATAAATATTCGATAGTGTAGGAAATGGTAGATCATTTGTATTGTAGGCATTGTTTGACCTTCTTTTTGCCTTTGTTGCGGTTTCAAAATGGTAATTATGTTCAATTAAGGTTTTATAAACCCAGCCTGATCCTGACAATTTGGCACCCACAAGCTCTCTATTTAGGTCAGAATAAATAATATGATTTTTCTCAGTATCTTTTTTGAGATCTTCAATTCTGCTTTTTAAGTTATCAATTTTTTCTGAATGTGCTGATTTAACTGTATTTAATATTATACTGGAACTAGTGGAATCTCTTTTTATTTGTTGGTACCTTACTAGATCATTATTTTGCATAACAGTATCATCTTTATCAATGGAGTATATTGCGGTTTCGGGTAATTCTTTTGAGAAAAGATTAAGCTCCTTTGTTTTTTCATTCTCGTAGTTTGGATTACTTACATATGTGCTTAGTAGTTTTGAAGGCACAAGATTTTCAAATTTTTTATCAGGTTCACCGTTAAACTCGAGGTCATTAATATGAAATATTGAAGACCCATCATCGCTAAATTTACTTGAAATTATACTTGCCATACTTAAATGACTACTAGAATTGGCGATTCTTGGCTTTAATATATCATTATTTTCATCGTTATATGATTTTTCAGTAACTTCTGATTTGATCTGAATATCTTTATGGAATATGTTTTGGTAATTTTTGGCTTTTATATTTCCTCCATCAAAGCATTCAGGTCTAGATTTTTCTATTTGATCCAGCGAAATTAGAATATTATCTGATCCTATTGTTTTTTTTCTTTGTTTTAAATCACTCTCTATTTTTTCAAGCTTATTTTTATATTCACTACTAAAGATATTTTCGTCTTCATCGCTTTTTAGGATACTTAAAATTTTACTCCTTCTTGGGAAAATTGAAGAGTTGGATTTTTTTACATTTGATGTCGACTTACTCCTCCATTTACCTCCTGTCAGTCTTCTAATTAATGAGCTCTTTTTTGTACTGCTGATATTTTCTTCATTTGAATCGCCACCTAGGTCTATACTCCAATTTGGAAGCTTTTTATTTAAATATTTTTCGAGAGAAAATTTTCTCTTTGTATATAACGTATTCCTCATTGTACTTGGAGAACTATTCCTATACTCAATTGCCGGCTTAAATTTTTCTTTTTGTATGCTACTAAAAGCCTCTATTTCATCGTTATTTGAATTCGGGAAATGTCTTTGAAAGAAATCATCTATACTGGTAGTTGATTTAATTTCGCTTTTGGTTTTAGATTTATCTTTTATTTTTTTGTCAGTTGTTTTACTTTTATCGTTTTTTGAGTTGATATTTATCTTTTTTTGATATTCAATCATTCCCATGTTATTATAGCTCTCTTGAAGATCACCAATTTCTGATAACTTTTTTATATCTTCAGTATGATCCAATTTCGGGAAATCTGCTTTTATCGTTCTTCCGCTTAAATCATTAAAATTTTGAATATACGATGTACTAACAAATTCACCTCTTTTGCTATTTTTGAGATGAATACCTTCATCTTCCGTCGCGTTGTAACTATCTATATAAATATTATTGTCTTTGAGATTTTTGTGCAAATCTTCATTTCTCTCTTCTAAAAATTCGTCCTCGATTATATATTTACTTTTCTTTTTATTGGCTTCATTTACTGCCGTTGAAGATGTGTTTTTAATGCTGTTGATTTTTTTACTATTACGCAAAATATTTTTGTTATTTTTTCGAAGTTTGGAATTTTTATCTTTTGAAGTGTTACGTTTATTATAACTTCCAAGTAAAGATAATTGAAGGTTTTGATTAATTTTTTTCATAGCATTTTCTCTCATCAATAGAAGCTCGGGTGATGGAACCATTTTTGAATGTGTTTTATCATCAAATCCAAAACCATTGTTATCAGAATCAATAAAAGGCGGATCAGTTTGGCATTTTACATTAAATGGCATAGATATACCCCCATCTGATGGTATATATGATGTTTGAACTTTTTGTAACTTTTTTGATAAAATCGATATTGGACTTTTTAAATATCTTATTTCTACACCCTCTTGTTTTGATAATTTTTCATTGTTTATCACATAATCATATTTATTATTTGTATTCGATTTATTCATATTTAAATTAACCACTTTGCAAGTATTCTCATCAATCTTGATCGCGTTAGCATACTTTTTTTGCTTAGATTCGTCGATATATTCATATTTATAACTAGAAGCATTCCTATTAAAAAAGGGTGATTTTTTTTTCCCTTTAGCATTTGGAACCAATTCTGAGCCTAGTTTAAGTTGACTATCTATACTTTTTTTTAAAATATAATAAAAGGTTAGATAAATAATTTTACTAATTACTCGTTTAAAATCGTGTTAGATATATACCTCCCCTCTTTTCTTGGTGAATCATTTGATATATGTGAAGAGCTCTTGCTATAAAACCCCATTAACCCAGTAAAAAAAGGACTTTTTTTCTTTTTCGTTCGTTTTTCTACAGGGCTATTCATTTTTATAGATTGTTTTTCGAGCTGTGTACGGTTATTATCGCTCATATCGGATAAATGTGTATTACTGTCAAATTTATAACATTCCATTAAAGCTGAATTGATATAGTTTGAATTTAAATTTTACCTATTGCTTTCTATTAGTATTGATGTGTATATATATTTTACGGTTTATGATTAAGATATTTACCTTGAAAGCTTTATTAGTATTAGGAAAATATCATGGGATTTTTTGTCTAACGAGATAAAAAAGGCTTAAATTGCATACCAATTCATGGAATTCTTTCAAAAATATTGAAAAATCAATCTTGCTCAAACCCTCAGGATAGTTTGATGTTTCAGTTAACTACTACTGTTTCTAAATTCGTGCTTTTGTAAAATTGTATTGCTTTTGATAATCAAATACTAATATGTATTAACAAAATTCCTTCAAGTTTTATTATTGTATTTATTCTAAAGATTTATTTATGCATAGCACAATTTTATTAAATAGCTTATAAATATGATAAAATATATATGAACGCTAGTTGCGTTAGATATAGAATATTTTTTGCTGATTTTTTAGCTAATTTTGTAGCTCCAAAAATGACCTGTATAACCTGAAAGTATTATGTCCTAAAGAATATAACACTCTAACACTAAAAAATCAGTTTCGAAAATAATATTTGCATAAAAAAATCGTAGATTCTAAACGAAGAGAGCTCTTTGCTGTAGATTAATTTTATTGGCTTGGGTATTAGTTTTGTTGATATTATTAGCGGAATTGAAAAGGCATTTCGATTTTTCTTATTTATTCATTTCAATTTGGAAGTATTATTTGCTAAAATAAATAAATTATTCTTCTCATTGGCCATTAATTTTCTATGCGATTTTATACACTGTAACACTTTACAATATAAAATGGTTTCTTTATAAAGAATATCCCAAATATAAACAATAAACAATAAACAACTATCGACTTTTATTGGACAATAAAAATCAGAAAATCAGAAAATAGCAACATCATTTGCCTTACCAAATAGCATACTAATTCAATGCAAGGATATTTTGCATAAACGAGTATGAATATGTCAAGACTAGGCATTCTTTATGATACTGGCATATTATAGCATAAAGCACTACAGTATATAAAATTGCATAAAAAGTCATTATCCAATAAAAAATATTAATACCCTTTAATGTATCAAATCAAAATTTCACGAGTTGATTGAATAAATGAGCAACTCAGAGGCAAGGCGTCATTTTATAGCCTATAAGTTGCAGAATAAAAAATGGCATAAATTGCATTAGCCCAATAAAAAAATTTTAAATCTTTTTGCAGATATTATATAACAAAAATAGAAACGAACTTATACTCTCAAATAATGCTATTAATAATGTCTTTTAAGCTCAATAGCATAAGACGATGAAATATAAACCAAGAATACCCTACTTCTTTACTCTGTGGGAAAAGTGCTATTTTATCCCATTCCTGAGTAACGCTCTTTTTAAAAGTGAATTTATTGATTCGTATACGATTTTAATTTATTTTATTATTCACAGCTATTTTCCCTTTCAATTTCGATCGAAATTTTTTGAACTCTAGAAATTATATAACCAAATTTGTGATTCTAAACGAAGAAAGCACTTTGTTGCAGCTTGTAGTTATTTGTAAGATTATTTTAAAGCTATAACTATTGTTGGAGGAATTGGAAATGCGCTTTGATTTTTCTATTTATTTTTTTTATTTTTAAATTATTATTTGCCAAAAAAAATACTAGATTATATTTAGTGGGTATTAAATTAAATAAGAAATTTCATGCACTGTAACTCTTTATGCATAAAAGTGCTCTCTTCATAAAGAGTCTCCAAAATGACAAACTGGTAAATATATATAGCATATTGATAATATATTGGCTATTAACTTCAGTGCGCTCAATAACAAATGATTTAAAATTGGTTTATCCAATTACGATTATTAATTAAGTTTAAGAGCTTTGGCCACTGAAAGGATTAACCAGGGCTAAAAATAACCAAAAAAAGCTTGATAAAAATAATCACTATAAAAAAAAGTACACATTTACTATTATTTTTAATTCAGGTTGAATGTATATAGTATTCTTAATTTTTTAATAGATGCTTCAAAGAGCTATAATTAAATAACTATTAACAAAAAAGTAATTTTCTATATGTTCAATCATTATTAATACTAAATAATATCAAAATAATCCAAATTTCATAGAACCTTCACCTCGAATAAATAAACATAAGCGAGAGAAACAAAAACTTTCATTATATAAAAGATAGCTAAACTATACTAAATAAAATTTATTATCGCTCTATATTATAAAAAAACTAAAATGTTACATTATTTACACTTCAAGAAGGATATTTAATTAATCCAAAAATTAATTTTGAATATATTATTACAGTAAAAATATTTTTAAAGGTTATGAAAGTTATGAGTATTAATATTTATATAAATCAAAATTTTATGATATAAAAACTATAGATAGCATTTCTCATTAAAATCAATTAAAACGTGAAAAGGTGAAAGTTTGATTGAAATATGAAAAAGCTAAAGTTATATTAAATTATGATAAGACGAGTTTCAATGTGGTAATTTAACTTGTAATTAATTTTTTAAAAAAATAAAGCAAATTAAAAATATTATTGTGTATACTATAGTCCATATTGAATCTCTTTCTATCTCTCCATCCATCAATGAATTGTTTTTTATTTTTTAGCCAATAGAACTAGAAATTTTTTATTAATTTTAGTCCTTTTTTTTACCGTTTTTTACGCCATTTCTGAATTAAACTGATTTTTAATCATAGGCCAGGTAGTTTAAACACTTTTATTTGCTAAAAAAAACTTTTTTAAGCTTGAAAATAGCTATATTTCCGTACAAAATTGGTCTCTTGGGACACAGTTTTACTATTGAGATTAAGTTTTAAGTTATAATTTTACAGTTTGAAGCGATTTATTTAATTAGGAAAATCGCCGAATTCAATTAATTTGCGATACAAAAAAATTCCTAAAAACTTTTAAAGACTAAAAAAAAACTCAAAAAATAGGTAATAGTTAACTGATTAATATTAACTGATTTTAATAATGTGATAAAAATATAAAAGATATTTTTATACATAGATTCACACCAAATGTAGAACACTTTGTAATGTATATAGCTATCTTTATTTTAGAGCTACATAACGAACAGCTTCTACTAAATTTTTTTGGTAGATGACTTGCGTTAAAAAATCTTATCCTACGCGAAATTTAGGGCTTAATCCTTTTGATCAATATATGTAAATCGGGGCCATAGACCTTCCTTTTGTTAATTTTATCTGGTACTAAATGATCTATCAGTGATATGATAAAACTTTTAGTACTTAGTATTTTTTGAGAATTTAACTCTTTATATATTATAAATGAATTTACTACGCATAATTAATAAAATAGAAAAATATTCTGTGCCAATATTTATAAAATTTTCTAAAAAATTCATATAACTACGAATTGGCCAATTTTATCCACCGATTTCATATTTAAATTTTAATCGCATACCATCACTGGTTTAATAACTTTTTCAAAAATTATTCTTTTTGACCAGCGCGGTACATTTGATAAAATCAAAGGATCATGATAGGTTAAAATCAAATGATGTGTTTACTATCCATCCATTTTAGCACAAATATGTCATTTTCATTCATTGTACACACTGACTCCCAATTTTTTGGTTTTCATTTTTCTTTGATTCATAAAAGTGCCTTTTATTCCTCCTAATCGCTCCGCAAGCATATTTTAAGATTTTTTTTTGATATTCAATAAGTGGTGATCAAGTAAAAAAATCATCCATAAAAATTATACGAATTTACTTTTTAAATTTTCAAAAAGGTGTTTTAAAACTCTAAATCATAATTTTTTTTCGATCTTATGGTTTTTTATTATCCCTGGTAAATTAATAAATTTCAACATCCAGTCTTTTCCTCCTAAATTATTTCCTTAAACCTCTTTTTAATATGCTCATTAGGCATATATTGCTTGTATTATATTCTACCTTTCATGTTAATGATCGATTGATAAATATCAATACTCTGATGGGAAAAATAATTTAATTATAACCTCAATGAGATTCCTTATTTTTTACAGCTTTTGAATTCAAAATCGTCATCCGAATCATTATTTTGGCTGATAATATTGGTACTATTTTTGGTCTGATTAGCTTCAATATCATTATCTATTTGATTATTTTATAGCATAATATCAAAAATTTTAGAGATAATAGCGTTTCACGTGTTATGATAATAGATAAATCTATAATTACTCCAATAATCTCTATATTAGGTTAATTTTTTAATCCTATAATTAAATTAGTCAAGTAATTAAATCCTTATTAGACTTGGTTTTAGAAAATTTTGAATTAGAATTAAAATTGGTATTCAAATTTATTTTATTATGTAGTGTATCATCAAAAAAAAAATAATAATAAATAAAATTTAAAGGTTTATATTTTTTAATTTCATAAATAAATTGAGGTACTTACTCTCTATAATTTGAACATAATTTTTTGGCATATTTTTTCCCCTCTATAGGCACATAAAATAAAATTTAAATGATTTATATTTAATATATATATTTTTCATTTAAATGATGAAACGTGGGTATTATTAAAAGATGAAATATCCTCGTTTGTATTATAATTTTTTTTTTTGATAAATTTTCTACTATTTTTCCGATTCAAACGGAAATATAAAATAACCATCATCATCATCATCAGTTAATGGGTTTTTTTCGCTACTTTTAGAATAATCTTCAGATTAATAGCTCATCTACACAAAATTTAAATACTATATCTTATTTATGTAAGATAAAATATATAAAAAAATGTTCTTTTAAATTAATTAATTTATTTTTAAAAAAAAATTTTAATACATTAAATCACAATAATACTAGTGGATAATTAGATTATATAAAAATATAATAATATTAATAATTAATTAGCTTATATAAAAATATAATAATATTAATCATTAATTAGCTTATAAAAAATTTTTTCAGAATGAAAATAAGGATTTGATAAGTTTTTTTTTTTGTTATAATATAAGATAAGATAAAATTAAAATTAAATTAATAATAAATATTCCAATTATAAATTAAATAATAAAAATTTTTTAAGAACTAATAAAGCTTATAAATAATTATAATAGATCAGATAATCGTTTCATAATCAATATAAAAAGCTAATAATAGTCTAAATATGAAGGGAAAAGGTCCCAAAATCCAAATCTGAAGATATTTTTTTCAATAAATTTACCTTTTCTACTTTTTTATTAGTTTAACCATAGCACATATCATTTAAACTAAATATACTTGATCAAGAAATTTTAAAATAATGCAAATTTAGTGAGCACTATCTTGATCTTAATTTATTTTATTTATTCAAATGCAAAAAAAGTGAAATTATGTTTTTATTTAATTTTCACAATCATTCTACTATTTATTTTATAAATTTATATCACTGTCAGCATTTTTATATTAGCATTTGGTTTTTAGGCTATCGAGGTCCAATTTTATACTATTTTCTCATGCCAGTAATAATAAATTCCAAATATTAGTTTCTATATCTTATAATAAACCATAAAATTTTTATTTTTTGTAATTTTCCTATTTTTTTTTTGATGGGCAAAGATTGAATTAATTTTTCACAAGAAATCGTGCAGTAAATTTTATTATAATTTTTTGATAACTGTGATTAAAATCATTGTAAACTCAATAAATATTAATTAGCTGTGTAATAATTAAAAGATTCGGTTAATTAATACTATTTTATTGAATTTATATGAATAATAAAAAATGATATTGAAACTATGTGCTAATGTTAAAGAAATGTAAAAATAGCAATTTTTTTAGTTAATTTCAAATTATTCTCACAGTAAAAAAATTTTTATTAATTTTTTATAATCATATTATCTATTGATTTTTATTCCCAGTTATACCCATAAAAATTTCTAGTCAGATATTTTTATCTTGAAAATCATTTGTAAAGTACAGAAATGCAAAACCTAAATTTTATTCAGTATTTTTTTTTTACTTTAATTTATTTTTTTTATTGAGCGGTTTATTTCGCCATTTATAACTGTTTAAAATAGGGTGGGGGGTAATACTTCGAATAAATTAGACAAAAGCGAAAAAGGAAATAAATTTTGGTATACCATTTTTTTGTCTGCTGAACAGAATTGTAAATTATAGAAAAAGTACATTTTCGATCTACCGCTGGAGAAAAGCTTACCCTATCATGGGTGATTGGCTTTTTTTGAATTACCAAGAATATCCAACGAAATTGAATACTGATAAACTAATATAGAATGATATCATTATATCTGGGAAAGGAGAATTATTAAATGTTACCACCTTATTAGATAATGATAAAAAATACAATATAATGAAATAAATATAATGAAATGAAATCAACTAAAAGATAAGTCAATTAATGATATATTCAATATATTACACCTTTATATTATTCTTACCATCTTTAATTTCAAAAAGGTACACTACCAGCATAAAGATTTTTATCAGGAATTTTGATACTTATTAAAATTTTTATAACTACATTTCTTTCGAACTTAACGATAAAACGAATGATTGTTAATCTAGTTCTAGAATGAAAAGACCAAATAAATATACCTTAAAAATTATTTCAATGGCTCTTAGGTGAGAAGAATACTAAACAGAACCAGAGTACTTTTAACTAACTAAAATGAACCAGTTGCAGACTTGACTTTTAACCCTGAGCTTACTGATGAGCTACTATCGATTAAAGAAGATTTATTCAAGTCATCAATGGTTTACAGTAAAAAAAATATTACGATACATAATTTCCCAAAACAGTTTATATCATGTATTAACCGTCCTCTCTTAATGAAGCTGCAACAAGTGAGGTGTAGAAAACTGATTCAACTCTTTTGGAATATAGATAGCGCTATATCATAAAAATAGAACTATTTACTGCTATACATGTCACAGGATTCAAGAAACCGTTGAATTTAACATTCCCGAAGAACAAAAAAAAAATTCCAGTACAATGGTTGCACTTATCTCCGATATCACAGCAACTGTGACTAAAGCTAGGATATCAAACCTCGTAAATGGGATTTGAAATTCCTTAAACTCCAACATAACTAGTCTAATCTGAACGAAAACCGCTCATAGACCAAAATGCGTTGGATACCCTTATTTTGAAGAGTCCTGCAGCTAAGCTTCAACTATTTATTTCCTTTCGCAAGATCCAGCGTAATAAAATCCCAAATGATTAATACATCAACAAAATTTTTACTGAGTCATATGCTAATACCCACAAGAACTGCAAAAGCTACTAGAAAAAACTTAAAACGTAAGACAAATTTTCGCTAAAGAAGTCATTGGGGCTAGAGGCAGTTTCAATAGAGGTCCAGAATAAACTTGCAGTAACGGATAGATTCACTAAACTCAAATCGGCTTGGACGAAACTGGCGGACATCAGCTGGGATCGAAACGCATTTTTATGGGATTTAGAATTTCTTCTAAGAATCCCAACTCACCAGTTCTCGGATAGAGGTCATCCGATACAAAAATCTGTGTAAAGTTCAATTTTCTGTCGTATTTTACCTCGATTCCACAGCGATTCTTGTTTCGACAAGTGTGAATCCTTCATACTCCCCCTCTGACGCAAATTCGAATATATACAAGAAAAAAATGGCCCAGGAAGCAAACATAATTTTATCAGAAGAAGTATATTGATTGCTAGCAAAATACACAATAGAAGAATACCGGTTTCTATAGCCCCCTATTCATGATTAACAAAAAATTTTTCAGTCTAAGGTATTTTCTAGAGCTAAAAAATTATAAAAAATATGTAATTGATTTGATTTTAATGATGTATAATCTTAGATCTACTTTATGATACTGCGGAAAGATTACAACAATTCACTGAATCTCAGAGATGTATTCATATATATTATTTGTGTACGAAAAATGTAAGAAATTTTAAATTTTCCATAGTAACGGACAAAAATATCTATTCAGTTTCTTTTCATTCGGGTTTTCTCAGATTTCATTGGTATATTAAAAACTTTCTGGACTATCTTTTCATGCAATAAGAAATTGGGAATGATTTTATCAGTATATCTGGACGATCTACTGATTCAGGATGTGTTCAAGGTGTTTTAAATATCAAACACGAGGTAGTATACCTCAAGATCTCGGAGCTTGGAAATAAGATCATTTTCGAGAAATCGGAAAAATTTAATCTCAATATACTAAACATCTGGGAATGAAATCAACTCACAAAAAATGTCATTGAAGTTCCGAAAAACTAAGGCCAGATATTTTTATCGAGAAGCGAAAAGTATTCTAATCGTTTGAGATGCGAAATATAGATGCTTAGCAAAATTCATTGGGAAAGCTATAGAAATTTCAATGCACTTAATTCCGAGAAGTCTCATGCTTCGATTTCTTCCCGAATTGCACAACTTTCTACCAAAACCAAATCCTTGTGGATCGTAGTGGTTTTTACGGAACCTGAAATACAGAATTTACCACTCTCATAGAATCAAATATAAGAGTTTAATTGCCAGTCCTTTCTTCTAGATATCCAAGAAATTGAAATATTCGCTGACACATGAGATACTGATTTGAGAATAGTTGTAAGTGATAGATCCTGCTTTGGGTTATCGAAAGGTACGTATTGATTAATGCATATCAATACCAAGGGTTTTTTTTTTCGATATTATATGCCCTAAAAATCAAGAGTGAGTTGGGTATTTGAGTATTATCGTACTTAAAAATCAATACAAATTTATCATACACAAATAAATTCGAAGGAACTACGTTTTCAAAGCTTTAGTAAATCCCAGAACAGATATAAACGCACTACTTGAAGACCAAAAACAGTATTCAAATAAATTATGGCTCATCCGAAATAATCCCAGCCGATTCTCCGAAAAGAATCACTACTAATACAGAGTGGTCGCTTTTTTATTAAGAATTCTTGGCTCTATAAAATGAAAGTAGTAACAACGAAAGATAACTATTTGCATCAATGATCAACAAAAAGTTAGAATCCATCTTCATTTGGTTTCCATACAGACAAGAGATAGGTTAGAACTCGCTGAATTTCAGTTGTTCGAATTTTTAGAACCCGTACGCCTGGGATTCATGGAATTTAACCTAACTTTCAGTTCAAAATACCCGAATAGAGCAACTGAATATAACCCTAATGTCCCCGATGTGTAATTCGTAAAATTTTTCCCGCGATTTGACAGAGTTATCGGCATCTCATCCAATAATACTTCGAAGAACGATAGTAGTACCCAACCCCAAAAGAGGAAAATATCAGCCAACTAAGAACAAAAATAGGCACTTATGACATGGAGAATCAGCTTCGTGCTATCAAAGAACAAGGTCTCTCAGATTTTGCAATTTAAAATTTTTTTTCCAAAGATCGATGTCTATAGCGAAGGACACGATACTTTACTACACATAAATTATCTTTGAACTGGAGAACATCAGACAGCTCGCTTCAAAGATTTCAGCTCTACAGATCGTTAACTGTTTAGCAGAAGGCTGAAAGAAAAATAGCTATAAACATTTGAAACCTTAGTTCATAAGTCAGCACTTATGATTAAAATTTATAAACCCAAAGATCTTAGATTTCCGGTTAATATGAGATTTTTTCGAAGAATTAGACGATGAATCACTGGCTTAATTTTTAAAGCCTTAAATAATTACAAGTTCATTATTTATCCGCTTACACGAGTTGGGACTCTCATTCAAGTTATCAGAAAAGAGTTTTACTGCTAAAATATGTTAGCTTTGTGGTATTGATAGATTATTACTAGAATAATTTATGCATCGTAATGACGAATCCAAAACAAAAATTAGAAAAGAAGTTCTCATTTTTGATATGATCGCAACTAAGATAAGCGAAAGAGCAGACCAATAATAACAAATTCCAAATCATCAGAGTTTTAGATGATATTTAGAGCCTATTTTATACATAAGAAATAGGGGAAATTGCAAAAATAGTCAAAATTTTATTGGAAAATTGCAAAAATAGTCAAACTTGATGGAAATTTGCAAAAATAATCAAAATCAAGTGCATATTTGCAAAACTAGTCAAATTAAAGTGCATATTTGAAAAAATAGTCAAAAAAAAAACAATCTAAACCAATAAAAACGTAGTTTTAAATAATAAAAATTTAATGGTTCAATTTCTGAATTTTTTTTGCTTGTATGCTTAATTGGCGTGTAGAGGATAATTTAAAATATCAAATGATCCTGCTTAACACTTTCACGGGTGGTAGACTATTTTTGATCTACCAGATATAGCCAACTCTGTTCAGTTATTTTACTTTAATTCTGAATACTTAAGAAATATTGGTATTTTGAATAATAACGTCAAATAATAAATTTATTTAAAATTATAAGCGAATCATTGATATAGCTTTTTTAAAGAGTGTTGGACGGGAAAGGATTAAAAACTAATGAATCAACTCAATTAGCAACAACTTCGGTATTTCTTGAGTGCCTGATATAATAAAATTTTCTTTAACCATGGTTTAAATTCATAATTAAATTTTTATTATTATGCTTTTATTTTAATTATATGATAAGTATACTTTATATAAATTTATATCTTTAAGTTATTAATATGAAAATAATTACAATTCAAGAATTTTTTATTTGAATTAAGGTTTGTTTAACCCTTTCCTGTCCAACACTCTTTATAAAAATCAAATTTATGAAAAGTTCATTATTTGCTGCTAAAATACAAAAAGCCAGTATTTCTTAAATCCTCGGAGTTAAAGTGCTTTAATTTAACGCTGTTGGCTATATTAATAGTTTTAAAATAGCCAACCGACCATAAAAGTTTAACCCTTTCGCGAGCAGTAGACTATTTTTGATCTATAAAGTATAGTCAACAGTGTTCAATTAAAATAGTTAAGCACCGAGACTTTAAGAGATATTCGTTTGTTTTATTTTAGCAACAAATAATAAATTTGCTTATAAATGTTAAAAGAATCAATAAATTCGATTTTTTAATGAGCTTTGGACGGGAAAGGGTTAAAATGTCATTTTTTTAGATTAGAAATGTTACAATACTGAGAATATAGAATTTTTGTAACATTCCATTTCTTTCACTCGAAGAAATAGCTTATTAGACAGTACAGTTGGTTGATTTATTGCATCTACTTTTAGATACGCTGTTGATACAACAGCAAAGGAACATAATTGTATTATGATTTATGCTTTTGTTGTGCCTTGTAACAGCTTTACTTTTTTTTAGTTTACATTATAGCATAGTTTCTAGTAATTTAGCAAAGCAATAAAAATACGTTCAGCCCTTTAATATTCACATACGTTAAAAATGCAATTTATTGATTTGCTACGAGTTTTAAGTTTGTATATTATTTGCTACTATAATTTACAAGCCAATAAATTATATATCTTTAGAATTTAATTAGTTAGATGTTCATTATTGGCCAAATAATTACCTACCAGTCATGAAAGGGCTATAGTATAGATTATAAAAACTGAATATAGAAATTTAAAGAAAAATAGTTAAAATATCCAAAATAGGCTTTTCAATATTTTTTATTGGCTTAGATTGTTTTTACTTTTGAATATTTTTGCAAATATGCACTTTAATTTGACTATTTTTTCAAATATGCACTTTAATTTGACTAGTTTTGCAATTTTCCAATAAAATTTTGACTATTTTTGCAATTACCCCTAAGAAATAATTAAACAGAGGACTACAGCCAAAAATAGCCCAATTCCACATAAAAAGTAATTTCTTTATAGTTTTAAATGACTATTAAAATATTTTAATGATTATTCAAAACTGGTAACTGTTATTAGTATCACTAGAGGCATCAACTCACCATCAGATCTTAGGGATAGACAAATAGGTATGCCTATAGCGAAGGTCCGCACAATTAGAGATTCACAAGCAGCAAGAATCCGATTCTAATCTAGCTACATCTTTTCACATTCTTTTTGCTTGGATTACTCAATTTTTTGATTCTTAAAACCTATTATCATGAAATTCTACAATCAAATTTACAGAGTCTATTTTATCTGTAGAAACTTATTATGTACCCCCTCTTCATATAAAATTTTTTAATATTCGCTCTAGAGAGCGCAATAAATTGTAACATTTTTGAATATTAAATGTAATTCATCAAATAAAAAATCTTTTTTAATTTGATATCCAATTAATATATTTATATTAGTTTATGAGTACTGGTCCCGAAAAGGATTAAGAATTCCAACACAAAAATCTTTAACTAGTTCACGAATATAAGACTTCTTTTGATATAAAAAATGCAGAAAACTGATTGAAATAAAAACAACTTGATCTCAGGACCAAAAAAAATGTCTAGTTACTTGTTAATAGCAGCAAAAAATAAATTGACGTATAAATAATAAATGAATCAATAATTATTTTATTAGAAGATGTTTTGATTGGAAAGAGCTAATTAAAATTAATTCAAAAAGTATCAATGATTCAATTAATTATAATCTTTTGCCATTATTTTTTTTAGTTTACTTTTCATATAAAATAAATAGTACCGAAATCAACTAAACGAAACAAGCTATTAAATTAAAAAAATAAATTTTTTTTAACCTTTTAATATTATAAACAATTGAAATTGCACTAAATCAAGTTTAAATTAATTTATTCTAGCACAAAAACCAATCTACAGGAGAGGATGCTAAAAATATTTTTGGAAAACAGCTTACAAAATAAAAAAGTTAAAATAACGCTTTAGCTTGAGATAAATTAAAGTGATCAGACTATTATAACCTATATATCAATAATAAAATTTTATGTCGTAATAGAATCCTTTATAAATAAAATAAAGATAATTAAAATAAATAAACTATAAAATATATTCAATACATCCAAATTCCATTTATTAAATAACCATCAAACAGATTCAAAATTTACATTATAAAATATTCAGATTAAATTTATAACCAAATTTAAATGATCACCTATGAGAGTTAGTAGGATCAATTTGTTACTAATAAATATTATTTAAATAAGAGCAGCCTAATATCAAATATATTTAAAAAAATTAGATAAATGAATATATTAAATTTTAATTATTTAAAGGACATTCGATAATACTGAGCGATTTTTTAAATAAATATTAATTAAATACCTAAATTTAGTTGAAATTGTTTTAAATTAATTTAATATATGTTTATTTATAATCTGAAATAATACAGTTATATATACCAATATATTAAACATAAATAGGTTAAAAGTGTGAACTTCAAAAGTTGCTGTAAGCGTGATAAATATAATTTATTATGAATTGAGATGAAAAGAATCTAGATAACAACGAACTCAAAGTAAAAAAGACAAAAAGCCTGGCCTTGAAAAAAATATTTCCAGGAATAAATTGAAGAAAATAAGATTTCGAACAGAATAACATATGGGAAATTCTTTATGAAGGAATCTTCTTATAGTGTAAAGTGTAAAGAGAATTAAAACAGATTATAAAAACAATGAATAGTAAGTAAAATAATTTCTTATTTTTAGCAAAAATAAATTTTAAAATTAAATGAAAAAATAGAAAAAACGAAATGTCTTATTGATTTCATCAATAGAATTTACAACTTTTGATTACCTAAAAAAATAAAATTAAACAAAATATAGTGCTCTCTTCGTCTAAAATCTCCAATATAGAACCATCATTAAAAAAAATTGCTCGCTACTATCCGTATATTTCTCTTTATAATAAAATTTATATTAAAATAATTTTTCAAATAAATTATAAAAAAAGTATATCTAGAAATTAAAAAATACGCAATCAATTTGGAAATATTCCTATAAATTGCTCGCTAAGTAATTAGAATATATTTTTAAAGCTCTAAAGAATATAAAAAATTTTCAAATAGAAAATAATAATTTTAAAAGTTAACCCTCTAAGTCCTGGCTTTTTCAAGTTTCAAATTCATATAATATGTATTCTATAATTTTTCATTTAATTCATATAATGCGCATTTGATTTTTTTATAATCTTTGGAAATTTGATACTTAAATTCAAAAGAACTTTATAATTATTATTAGTTTATTTATTAGCATTTAGTTCAGAATAAACTTGAATATTTAAACAAACTGTACGGATATGTTGAATTTATACTTTATCCTTCCTAAAAAAATAAATTAACATATATATTTTAAAATAATTTCTAAATAAGCTTCTGATAATCTTTTTATTTTCTTATTGCAACATTGGCCTTGTAATTATAGGAAAAGATCTAAATATTTAATGCGGGTTTAAATTTTTTATAATATAATTTTTTAGATATATTAATACCGTTAAACCTATAATCTTTCAATATTTCTCATTTTAATTTCAAATCATATATATCATTGATATCTATCATGATACTGATTTTTTTTACCCTTTTTAAATGATTAAGTAATTTCTCGTACTTATTTTTGTACAGAATTATTGAACTATAGATATATTAATTACATTATTCTTTCTAAATTATCAATTTTTAAATTATTTTCATTATTCAAAGAATGTGCTCTTTATAGCTAAAAAAAATTTTTTTTAGCAAAGAGAGTTTATTAAAATTTTTTTTAAAAGTAAACAATAACTATTAAAGAAGCTTAGAAAATATTAAAAAATATCTTTTCAATCAATCCTCCTCCACAGATCTAGCAGCTCCATACCCACTGGGCATTGGTTCAAGGGGGCTGGTGAATCACTTATACTTTGCAGTATAAGTGTTCTGGGCACGCGGATGCCGTTCAAAAATTTGGCTGTTTCCAGCTCAAAGTTTTGATCAGCTGTGCTAGCACGAAGCTGGATCAAAGATTTTTTAGACTCTGCCTCCCCCAAGGAGTTTTCCAACCAGCCCCAATCGGGCTTCATTGAAATTATAGAGTAAATTTTTTTCGTCAGAGCGGATAGGGGTCGGTATGAACCGGCCGATCGTCGATGATCGGTGACTCCGCCAACGGCTGCAGCTCAGAAGTATGTGGTCGACCGTCTCAGGCACACACAAGTTGCAGCAGGGGCAAAAATTTTTAAATTTTTGGTCGACGATTTTCATGTTCGACAGGCGCTGGGCGGTCCGGAATGTGCCCATACGCATTTTTCCAATGTCCTGAAGACCCAGCTTCAGGTCCGGATACATAGCTTGAAGGTCAACCCAGTTGCCTTTTTTGCCGATTTTTCGGTCCACCGTCCACCGGTGGATGACAGACCGGTTATTTCGTCGTTTCCGGTCGACTATCGTGATGATAGTCTGACCGTTTGAATCTTGAGA
>LSSN01000273.1:6699-28533 GCA_001970855.1 Smittium culicis
GGGGGGGGGGGGGTATTTAAAGTTTTCCCATATTATCTTTATTATAAGCATAGTTCATCTATTATTTTTATGATATCTTTATTATCATATTTTTCCCCATTATATCTTTAAATAAAAAAATCTACTACAAAATTATCTACTAAATCAAAACATTTTTAATTTATTGCCTTTAATTATTATCTAGCTATTTTATTAAATAATAATGTAATCATAAGATTTGAACTATTTAACACAGACAATAATACACAAAATTTAATCAGAAATTTAAAAAAAATCTTTGTTATTTAGGAATCTGATGACCCATATTGTTGCATAAATAATGCAATGAACTTTAAATTATCAATTGAGTGGCTGATCATCTAATTAAATCATCTTTTTTTCCTCCTATGGTTTTTGATTATTTGATTAGAGATTAGCCAATCGTTTTAAATTAATTATTAGATATTTTACTTTTACAATTCAATACCAAATTTTTATTAAATTAAAAGGAAACCAAAACAAATTTGGTTTCCTGTTCTAAAATTTTACCAAAATAAAGAAATATAAATATCAAACATAAGGAATCAACGAAAAACATTGGAAATAAATTATATTGAATTGGTATACACGAGTATATCTAACAATATTCATCATATTTACAGAATTTGAGATTTAATTGGTAAAAGCGTATTTCTATTCAAAATTTATGAGTACCTGTGTATATTTAAATTGGTATTAATTTGCATTTTGTATTATTTTAGAATAAAATTTTTTAAAATTTTTTTAAATGAATTTATATATTATTTTATATATTTTGAAAAATATAAATATATATTATTTTGAGTTGGAATCAATATTTATGATCGATTTTTAACATTTTTAAATCGCATAATAAAAAAACTCTCTCTCTTCCCTAAGCTTTTTTTCTGGAAGAAGCCAATCAAAATTCAATAAATTTTATAGTCTTAAAATCTCAATAAAAAAAAAAAAAAAACGAATCCCCAATCTCGAATGCAATAATGGGCATGCTGAATAAAACAGTATACAAGCCCAAGATTGTACAATCAGATGATGAATCAAACAATGAATGGGACGACGATGAGAACGAAAACGACTTCATTGACGTTGAAGAAGACGACGACGATTCGGATCTCGATCAAGATCGAGATTCGAAATCAAGATCTCGAATCTCAAACTACGATGAAAAAAATAGAATCAAACAAGAGCCTGTATGGCACCAAAGCGAATCCAAGAAAAAGAAGACCAGGGCCGATAGGCTATTTGGCCATTTGCTAGAGGACGCAAATGACGACAAAATGGAATATACGACCGACCCCGAGGAAATTTCTAGGTACCTAGGAATTCAATCCTTAGAGGACTACAAAAAGAATTTTTTCCCTGATGGAATGAGCGAATCTCAAACAAATAAACTGTTTGGAAAAAATAAAAAAACGAATTCGAAAAAAACGCCTAAAAAACAAAACGAATCGACTCTAGCAAGAACGACAAATCGAACGATAAAAGAAAAAAATTAAAAGCTGATGATAAGGAAATTAATGCGCTAAAAATCCAGATTATGGAAATAGCTGACATTATTCCATCGAAAAACTTTAACAAGGAACTAATAAGCCAAGTTAAAATTTTTATTTCTGCAAGCAAAAAGAAACTCGAAAAAATAGTCAACAAAAAAATCGAAACAGCAAAAACGACTTCAAAAAACGAAAACGAAACGAAAAAAATCAGCTACGCAAACGTAGCAAAGAAAAACATCCAACCTCAAAAAAAAAATCCTATTAAAAAAAAAGTCGTCGAATTCACGAACGAACAAAGAAATATAATAGCTGCTGAAATGTCTCCATTTGAAGCTAGTAAATATAAACTATTATATTTTGACGGCTTTAAAAGAAACAGAATAGGACTGGTAAAAAGTTTAATTTGCCAAGAAATACAGCCGCGATTTATTGGAAACATCAACTGGACAAACGACGAAAAATTGGAAATTTGCATCGAGTCGAAGCAAATCGAAAAACGAATTAATAGAAAGACTGAAGTGGCAATCTTCAGAAAATAATCGAAACCAGCCTTCAAGGCGAATGGCTAGGATGGTAACAAAATGGAAAATTGAAGATACTGAAGAATTTTCAGAATTTTTTTTACTTCGCAAGTAAAAAAAAAAAAATGTTACTGAAATATTTAAAAAAAAAAAAATTCGAAAATCAAAAACCAGAGTTGGCAACTTATTAGCCTTTTATTTTTTTTTTAGGTCCAGTTATTGGAGAATAACTGTTTAGCATCGATCATGTTGCAGCTAGGTTGACTTCATTGGAAGCAGCCGGGGTCTTTGTGGCGACCCTCTCATAAAACTTAATGAAGACATCGCTGTCTTCAATTTTTCTATTCAACCTCGGCCTAGTTGCTGGGAATTCTGTAATCGACCGTGTCCAGCGCCCAGGAGCTGATTATGCAGGTAAACTGGAAACCGCGCACCAATCCACTTGAAGCAATGCTCAACAGGGTACGCAGGCGGTAAACCGCCAGAGGATTTTGCTATAAAATTTTAATAGCTTATTGTATTTTTAATTTATATTTTTAAGATATTAGAATTTTAATAAAATCTATTAAAAAAAATATAAAAATATAAAAAAAAAAAAAATAGCATAATAATTTAATTTTATATAAAGAAAAATCAGCAATATATTTCATTTTTCTGCTTATTGAACTATAAAAAACCTCTTAGATTGATTTTATTTGATGTAATCTTAGAAGATAATAGTGAACTTTTAGATTTTTTAAATATTAAAAACTAAAAAAACACATTTCAATAAGTGATTTAATTGTACACGGTTTCCCAATGGGTTTTCATCCACATTAGGTTTTGGGCTTTTTAACTCCTCCCGTTGATTTTCATAAAAAAGTCCCACTAAACCATCTTTATCATTATCAGATTCTGAATTTTCTTCCAACTCTTCGAATAGAAGAGTTTTTGGGTACGGCTGCTACTTAGTTCTTCTGGGGCCTACTATAACAGACATTACTCCTGTGTCATACCTTAATCTACTATTATTCGCAGTTATGATATCTAAGGCTAATATTATTGGGACGTCACAGTCATCTAATATTGCGAATGAAGCGTTAACATAGAAATCATTTACTAGTTTCAACTCTTAGGTGCATCTGTATGTTATTTTTATATCCTCCTCTCTCATATATAGGATTTTAGTAGGCGTTTTGCCAGAATAAGAAGAGAAGGAGTAGAACAGAAGGTATCATATAAAGGAAATATATAAAAAAACCTGTGTTACTTTGGCAGGCAAGATAATGTAATTTTATTTAAAATTAAGACTTAAAGCTAAAACTAAGGCTAGAAAAGAGAATACAATTGTTGTCAGACGAAGAGACCAAAAAACTAGGGAAAGCTAGGACTGTTTATTTGTTTTAAGTCAGTGCTAAACACAAAAAAAAAAAAATAGGAAATGGTTAATGCTATAATAAATATTATAATGTGGAATAAATGCTAACAAGTAAAAATCGGCAGAAAAAGCGATGGAGATTTTTGTATAAATAATTGTTTATGTTATTGGCTAGAATAAATTTTCAGGGGTAGTGTTATCATATTTGTCTGTATTAATAGTAATTTTATTGTTTAGAATAAATACACAGCAAAAGCCGAGGCAAAACTACCCAATCATGACACGTTTATAATTCTTCAATTGGAAGGTTTAATGAGTCTACTGTTTTTTTACTATTTAATGAAAATGAAGCACAAGTGTCTACAAATATTAGCAACGTTTTTCCACGATTACCCAACTGTGGGTTGCTTGGTATTTCATTGGAGCCCATTTTTTTTCAAATAATTGTTTTCAGCGTATAAAATTTTCCTTGTGCACCCCTTGAGTCTTTTGAAAGTATTTATTTTATTTTCTAGAGGGTGGGGCTTCGCCATTAACATCTCTTCGACTGATAGAGGTGCTGGAATAGCGAGATATCTTGTTGCAAATTCACTCTCGTTTGCTATCTTTATGCTTTTAGTTTTTTTTTTTAATTTTAGTTTTTGGTTTTGATTTACCCATCCTGCTGCCAATTGGTGGCAAATTAATTACATTATCAGGATATATGTCAGTAGTAGAACGATATTTCTCGACCACTGTACCTAATGAAAACCTAGACAAAGGTGCAAGGAAGCGTATATTAAAGTAATAATTAATTCATATAGGATATCATAACATTAGAGGATTAACCTAAATTCGAAAGCCTAGATCAGTAAGAATGTTTTGAATAATTGAAAACAAAGAAGATAATAAATAAGCACAATACAAAGGGTAAAAATAAAGAAGAAATAAACTTCTATAAATACCTTAAGTCTGTCTGCCCCCTTGTCTCCAACTTCGAAAAAATTATTATTTTCTCCTGCAAATCTTTGCAAAAAAAAAAAAGGAATTATTTATTACCTACATCCTTAAAAATTATCCCCAACAACTAAAAAAAAATTTACTTTTAATTCCAAAAATTTCTAATACTCTACATAGTATCAAATTCCAACAACAAAACAAAAAAAAAACCCGCCAAAAGGACTAAATATGTTATCTTAATAATCAGACCAATAAAAAAAAACTCCAAAAAAATCACAACATAAACCCCCCTCCCCCCAAAAAAACTTTTACATTATTCTATCTTATTTAATTTTTTTTATCTAAATTCAAGTTTTATTGTTGATTTTTTTTTATAAATAAAAAATAACAGTGAAACACCCAGAAAGAAAGTAAATTTAAATAAAAAAGCTCATTTATACGCATTCTCTTATTAGGGTTGGATAATGAAGTTAACACTCGACATTTATCCTGATACACTCATTTGTAAGCTCCGAATGTACTATATCCTCTGATATGGCTAACAAACCGCTTGACTTATTATTGGATTTATTTTCAATGTGTGTGTCTTTCCTTTTATTTAAAGGAGAGAGTTTGCAATCCTTAAAGTAGTGACCTTTTTTACCACACACGAAATAAGTAAAATCTCTAGGCCTATAAGAACTCTACTTTTTTTGTACCAATAAAGATAATCTTTAAAAAACTTTCGTTAGATTGGAAGCTTCTTCAGTGATTACGGACGAATTTCCCTTCTTTGCATCTTTATTTTCGGATTTATCTTTTCCTGTTTCCTTTTCTACTAATTTTAGACCTTTTTTCAATAACCTGTAAGTTGAAACAACTTCATCCATTATTTCAGACCAAAGTTTGTCTTATTTTCTTTATAAAGGATTTATCATAAATCTTTATCGCTTCTTTCTAATACTCTTAAATAAGCTCTTGACAACCATTTATCTGTATATAGTTTTTTTTGGTATTTACCAATGTAGTCATTAAATTCCTTGTTAAATTGTGACCATGATTTTCAAACTTCTTTTTCATTTGACTTAGAATTTTCAGGTCTCCTTCCTGATCTTCCTTTTCTTTCTCAAATTTGTACTTAATTTTAAAAATCCATTTATCCAATGAACAACTTTCCTCGGTGGATATAGGTTGTAATTTTAAGCGCCAAGTTGCGGCTTACACTTGAGGCCACAATTTTAACAGATTAACTGAAACCTATGCGGTACAGTTATTATACGCTATTACATCAGCGGATCCTTTTTTCCACGCTTCAATAAATTTACATTTCTCTTTAGTTTCGAAGAACTTCGGAAGGATAACTTCAAAGCTAATTGAAATTTTTTTCTTTGCTTTGTGAGACTCTTAATCTCAAAACTTTGGACTTGGTTTATAAATTATTGGTTAGTTTTGTTATTTAAAACATCTTGAAATTTAGGTTAAAATATATCTTAAAATAGAAAATAGTAATTTAAATATAAAAAAATTAAAATCATTTCAAATCGAAAAATATCTCTCTCCTTCAACACGAAGGAATTTGTGTATGTATTTATAGCTTCTTTTTGTAAAGTCCACAATTAGCTTTTGTACAGGATTCCCGATTTGTTTGGAGGATTTGCAATAAAAGCAAACTTAACTAGATTTGGATGAAAATCGATTGGGAAACCATGTACAATTAAATCACTTATTCTAGTGTTGTTTATTTTAGATTGTAATATTTACAAACTCTGGAAGGTCACTATTACCTTCTATAGTCATTAATTTGAAGATTTTAATATCCTTTAAAAAAAGTACTTTTAATTATTATGGATCTGTGACAAAACTTTCAATCCAATTAATCAAATCCCAAAACTCCCAATAATCGGGTTTTACCAATTTTTATAAAAAAATTGGTCTTAATTTTCATATAAGATTAATCATTAGTCAATTTTTTAACTAGTTAAAATCTTTTTTTGATATTTTTTATCCAACCTAAATACTCCAATCCAAATAATTTTAATCTATAAAGAGTTTTTTTTTGTATTTGAATTGAAAATTATTTGAATTTATTTGAATTTTATAGATAAATAAAATGATTAAATCAATATACATTTAGAATTATAAAAATATTCAATTATTGGGAAAAAATAAATATTCACTAATTAATTTACTATATCTTTTTTACCACAATAAAATAAATTTTTTAAATCAATATCAACTTCAAGAACATTACTAGAGCGATTATATATAATTAAAAATAGTCTTATAAAATATTTCAAAGCTAAGAGATTCGAATACTATAATAACATCATACACAAACAAGTAGATAGTAAAAACAAGGCTCGAATTGGTTAAGCTCTATTCAACCAGCTATCCAAATATATGCTATTATAATAATATACAAGTAAATTTTAATTATATAAAGTATACCTAATGGATAAATATAAAACTATTGAAGATTCTTTTGTTAAAATATATAATCTTTAAAATAAACTAAATTTGAAAAACTTTATTTTATTGTGATTTATAATCATAAAAATTAGTAAATATACAAATAGTTTAAATTCATATATCTTGGAATTATTGTGTCCACGTATCTAGTTTTCTTTCTAGAGTTTTTTATATATAAATATATTTTTTTCGTTTTTTTAGTTTTGTTTCTATAATAAATTTTTATTTAATTAAATGAATTGGTTAATTTTTTTATTGAATATTCTTTATTGGAGTATATGTTATGAGAGTAAAACATAAGATTTACTTTTTCTATTCTTTTTTTTTTAAAAATCCTCATCCCAACTTATAGGAAAAGTGGGCGATCTTTATATCCCCCAAGCCTCGATCTATTTTTCATAAAGGTTTCTATTAGTAACAATACACCTTTTAATGATGAACGTCGGATACTTCTCTGAGTATCCTTGTAAACATAGTAAATTAAATATAAATAATATAGTTAAGATAAGGATAATTAACTTGGAGACGTAAGTTTATTTTGAAAATAAAAAGTATTGGTGAAAAACTCAACGAGATACCCCCATTAATTAATTATATCTTATAATTTGCAGAAGTTAGATATCTTCTGCCTAGTCTTCGGTTTCCACCGCGACACATATCCACCATATATATACGAATATTCCAATATAATACACTCAGTTTTATATATTGAATTTCTATTAGCCGGAATTGTAAATTTTTGGCCATTTTATTTAACTTTTTCTTTGGATTTTCTCTTTTTTTTTTGTTAAATTTAACTTCGTACAGATATTATTAAGATGGATTACTCCTACTAATTAATATCGAATACCTGCTGAACCATGCTGAACCATGCTTAAGTATTGCTATTTACTTTACGTAATAGATTTAATGCTGATATGCAATTATTCATGATCATAATTATAAACTTTGAATTAGTATGTATATCACCTATTACAACACCATTTACATATTTTTGGAAGTGTAGAACCGTTCAAAGAATATTCTTTGTGAACTGATTCTATACTTCTGGTTTTTCTTGTATTTTCTGAAAATCTTGTTTTAAAATTTAACTGTATTGAATATAATAATTTCAAGCTAAATTTGACGGATTAATGACACACTAATGACTGCTTTAATGAATTAATTTTAATATAATAATAATAATAAAATTCATGTCATAAATTTGACATGTAACCAGAAAGGTATAAAAACCGCAATAAAACGACTAAGAAACATCATCGAAAAATCGGAAAAGTTAAAGAAAAATGGAAACAAGGCTAAAATGAAGAATTTAGTATTCCATTTAAAAAACTTTACTTTTTTTGTCAAACATACTATTAATAAAATCTCCCTTAATAAATAAATAAACATTTTATACCAAATTTTAAACTCTTTATTTTTATATTAAATATTAACCAAATTCTAACAAAAAATACATCCAATATCAAGTTCAGTCCTATGGTCATACGCTCAAAAGAACCGAAGGATTTGGCCGCAGTAGCTAAAAATTTTACATATATCCTGCTTAAATACCGTGCAACAGGTATTAATTTTGGGTCAAAAATTTTCACTAGCTCAATAAAAACTCATTTAAGGTCTATTACTCGAACAAATGCTTAAGAAATAAAAACAGCGAACTTGTTTTATTATTATTTTATTGTTCTTTTCGATATAATCATTTTGCAAATCATTCTCTTGTATGTTTCATTATTTGTTTTGACTAAAGTGAAAAAAGCATAGAGATATTTTAGATCTAGAAAATAGTGAGATTAATGGTTTTATTATTGCTAACACAAAATCAGTCATTACCATAAGAGATATTATTAACCATAAATCTCTATTGACATAATAATTGTATATTTTATTGTACATAATTGAAAATTCGTTGTTATTTTGTTCGATAAAAAGCAGTATAATAAAGGGAACACTTGATTTTCATACTGACCATGTATAGTAAATATTTGGTAAAATATTGTAGGTGCTGTTTTAAACCTAACATCCATAAACCGAATCTTAGACTTGCATAGATTGATCAGATTATGTCGAGTTGCGAAAATAGCAATTTTGTCCATAGTATTTTCATTAATATTGGAATATATCAAAAACCGGTCTCCATTTAATGTTAAAACGACTCTTCTGATATTTTGGACATTTATTAAAGTATTAGGGCCATTCGGAAATTCTTCTTCTTTTTTACTGTTCAAAGTTCTCATCAATAATCTTCTGCTACTTGATATACATGATCCCCCATCGTTAAATTTTTTTATGACTTTTGAAACCGAAACCGAGTATTTCTTCGATTCCAAATATTTTTCTATAAGCTCGTTAAATTATACTTTATAGTTTTAAAAATCCCCATTTTACCAACAACCATGTCGATTAAATTTTATTACTTGTTTTATTTCACAATTAGTAGCGTTTTTACTTTTGTAGTATTTTTTATCCTTCCATTCCTAGAATATATTATTTTCACCATTATTGACTTAAAATAGCGAATAAATCCTCTATATAATACAGAATCGGTATTTCTATTAGTTTTTAAATTTTAAATTCAATTCAAACTTATAATTTTTTTTATGGCAAATTAATTTTTTTAAATAACTTTAAAATTTTAAGCAATCAAATCACAATATAGAATCTTTCGCGTTATTATTTATATTAAAAATAAATTAGATAATTTTATTGGTTTTACTATAATTTATAAGCACCTTTTTTGCTTGAAATTCAAGAAAAATTAAATTTAACGATACAAAATAAACTGATGTTTCAAATGATAATAAAAAGATATGATTAGATTTTTTTATTTTAGTTTTGTTATTAAAACCTCAAAATAAAATTTAGAAATATAAAGTAAAAAAATTCAAAAAATCCAAAAAAAATTTTTTCTTAGTAATAATTAAACATATTAAGAATTTAAAACAATAAATTCAATCTCTTTCAAACCCTAAACACTAAAAAAATTATTTTATTTATTTATTTATATGTTTGTTTATTTATTTATTGTATGTAGATTCTATTAGTTTTTTTTTGTTTAAGTGAAATGAAAAAAAAAATTTAAAAAAAAAGTATTAAGCTAAAATTAATTATTATTTTTTTTATAATGATGAAAGACTAGTTTAAAAATCGAAAGTTTTGCATAAAGGCATTAAGATTGAATCGATACTGTGACTATAGAAACATTAAAAATCTTTAAAGCGTATATTTATAAGAATTAACCTGAGAAAAATTTTTGCTGATATTTTTCTTGCGACCTTTTAACTTTTGCCATTTTATCGTGATTTTATATGCAATATTTAACAAAAAAAATTTTTTTCTTGCTTCTTGATTGACTTAGCTATAGTAGATATGTTTTCGTAGTTTTGGAGTTTTCTTTATATATTCTTTGTATAATGTTATGATTTCTTTTGAATTTTATTTATTTGTAGCTTGCAATATAAAGCTGTTATCTAAAACTAAACATTTACACTTATTCATTCAGCGAAAGCTACTCTAATATGAAATCATTCCCTTTTATTGATTGCAGATATATTATTTCATTTATTAATTCAGCACAAGCGGTGCTGATTTTCCCAAAAATTATGATAAATTCTAAGCTATCTTCATTATATAACTTTAGTTACGACTTATTAGAGTAGCATTTGTGGTAAATATATTTTTTATTTGATTTTTTTAAAAAAGGGGGTTTTTTCCATCATTTTGAATAGATATAAGGTAAAAAATTATCTCTTTAGCTGGTATTATTTTCTTTACTCTATTTTTACATACTATAGATTTATATATGTAATTTTCTTATAAAATATTATCACCGTTATGAGATCGTAGTTCATTTATAAATTTTGAAACAATATAACTAAAAATAATATTCCGAGCACATCTTTAAAATAATTATTTCTAATTATTTTTCACGCCCCGAGCTTCCATGAATTATTTTCTATTTATCCTCCAAAAATGAAGTTTAATTTTATATCCTATATAAGAATTATTTAAAAGATGATTTTTGAAAAAAAATAGCCAAAATAGTTTTAAAGCTATTATCTGTAATATTTGAATTTAAAATTTTTTGATGGTTATATATATTCTATTAATATGTTACGGGATACAAAAAATCAGATTAAATTGATTTTATATAAAACAGTATCTCTCTATGACTCCTTATACTCGAAGCCAAATTTATGTAAATACTGAAAAGCACTAGCAACATGTCAAATCTTTTAAAGATCGTATATTATTGCGTTAGAAGTTTTCAACAGTCCAAGAAAAACTCCAAAATAAAAATATTGTAATCATTTATATTACTATTATTATACCTTTAATTATCATGAAAAATAGTGCGAATAATATTTTGTTTTAAAATTTTCATTTATTTATTTCAATTCTAATTGAGACTAAAAGTATTTTATGTGAAAATTAAAAAGATAAGAGAAAATGATTAGTTCAGTTATTCCAAATATGACTTATCCACAAGGTTCAATGGAAAACCAAAGGATCTTGATTTGTTCCATTTTTTTCTTTCCTTGGACTTTTTTGAACTTCTGTTAATTTTATCGAATAAACAGCTCTTTCATCTAGTAAATATTCCTTCTGTTGAAAATATTTTAACGGTTATCGCTGTTTCTACACTTTTTTTATTCATGTCCCAAATCGTAAGTCCAAGTAAAATATCCATGTTTTTTTTTTTTGATTAAGTAAGCTAAAAACTTATTTTATTAATTTGAGGAATTTCCTTAAATTTTACGTAGTTTTTAATAGGAAAAAGATATATTTATTCGACCTTTCATTTTTTTTTCTATTCAGTTAGCTCTTGACCTTATTATTGACACTGATATTTACTTTTTCTTATATGCAGTCGATAATTCAACTATTACCTTATTTTCTATCAAGTATTTAAGGATGGTTAAAGTTCACTGTCAATAACTTTAGAATTATGAAACAAAAAATTGGTAAGGTTTAAACGTTTTTCTCTGGTTTGGATTTAAATAGTATAGAAATTCAATGTAGCGAAAAATAATAATAATAATAATACTAATAAAAAATATTAAAAAATATTAAAAAATATTAAAAAATATTAAAAAATAATAGCTTCGTAAAATAAAAATGCAATGAATATGAGATTTAAGTGCAGTACTTCTTACTCCGAAGGATTTTTATTTGAGAATATGATAGTTATTTAAAATTTAGTATTAGAAACTTTTATCTAAATCAAAAGATGGTTTTCTGCCCCCCCCCCCATAAACATCGTTTAGATGTCTTTATATACTGCAATTCAGATTCCCTTTCATCCTTTACTTTTTATTTTTAAATGTGTATGTGTAAAATTAAATAAATTGAAACTTTTATTTTCATTGTAAAATAATTCATCGGCAAGGCTATTCTTTCTTGTTAGTCTCTTTTTTTCTCATTTTTTCCTTATTTTTTCTTTGTAAAATGAAATTTTAGGTAAATTTTAAATGATTAAATTCCATTTTATTTATCTGTTCTGATTTTTCTTTGTGTTAATAGATGATATTTACAAAATCTTAATTTGTTATAAATAGTAAATGTTAATGAAATTATAAAATTTGTAGTTGTGAGCTATATTTTACACTACTAAATATATTCTTCATTTCTTCGTGATCTGCAGCTATATTATAAATATGCTTTTTGATAGACTTACTAGACATTGTGGAATTTTTAATGAGGTTATATACTATTTCATTAGAATTTTCAAGTATTTTTTTAAATTTTTTCTACCGAATAGTATCCGGAAAATTTTAAACATATACCTTTTCATTTATTTACAAGTTCAGTTCACTCAATATTGACATTGAAGTCCTCTTTAACTATACTTACAATTTTTTTGATTATTTTTTCACTATTTGGTAACCTAGAATAAAGTTTCCATCCTATTTTTTTTTATTTTTATTAGTTGCTGTAGTATCCTTCAAGTTATTTAAATCGAATCTTCATTAGTTTATAAAAAACAAAAAAGGTAATTATAAAAAATATATCCAAAAATTCGCTTTATTTAATTTTTAAATTTAGTAGTTTTTTTATTTAAATATCTTTGAAACGTTTATTGCCAAGTTAAAATTAAGATTTTTTTAGTGCATTATTATTTACGTATACATTACTAGTAAATACTGTGCTATACATGAGCTGTGCCAAATATTTTTAGTAATGTAAACCTGTCACAAGGGAAAAAAAAAAAAATTATAAACCCTTTTTTTTTTATATAGAAATAAAATCGTATGTAAATTTATTCTGAATGAAAATAAAAATCCCTAGAAAAATAAACAGAGATATTAAGTCAAAGATAAATAACTGATGAATGATAAGTAAATTAATTTATTATAAGATTGAAAGGCGACTTGTCTATTTAGAATATAATAAATAGAATTGATTTATTATGCGAAAATGACAATCTAAGAAAGAAAGGCAAAATTTTATAAATCGTAAAAAAAATTAAATACTTTTAGTGATAAATAAGAAAAAAAAAGTTTACTAGGTTTTTATTACTTGAGAAATATAATTAGGTAAGAAAAGAAAAATGAAACGCTCTCAAAAATTTTTAGTAAAAATTCTTATTACTTCGTTTATAAAAAAATAACCTCCGTGAAATAAATATAATAAATGTAATTAAAACCAAATCTAAAAAAGTGAGAAAATGTGCAAAAGCTTAAGTTTAATATAGCGCTTAGTTTAAAATTTATTATTTAGTTTTTTATTTACTTCAATACTTATAACCTCAGCTCTATTGTTAAATTTTTTTGAGAAAGCTTACATATTTTATCTCAGCAAATTAAAACCCATAAAGCCAAAAATTATTTCTCTGCGGGCGAAATAAAAGTAAAAATCTTACATCATTGATTGATAATAAAGTTAAAGTAACCAATAAAAACTACTATACTTTAATTTTTTGTTTTAATGTAAACAATGATGCCAATATAAAACAGTTGCGTTATTTAAATTGCAAATTTTTGCCTTTTTATTTTAGAGAATTTGGCTGTGTCGATCTTTAATATTAATGTGTTGATATTATTTTTTTCTTGAATAAGTAGGTGGTCTATTCTTGAACTGTGTCTCCTAAAATGTTCAACCCTAGTAAAAGTGCGTTTATTTTGATTTACAATGCTTAAAACATTGCTGATATTAAAACGATTGATTAAAATATCGAAAATTTCACATTTGCATTTATAATTTATTTTTTATGGGTATCTATTTTGTATTCATTTTCCACCATAATTATTCGCCAATTAATATCAGCTCTATATTTATTTAATTGATTTTCAAACTTTCAACCACTTATCATAATAGATAATTATAAGTTAACTATTATAAGGATATTTTTATTTGATGATAATTTTTTTATAGTAATTCTCCATAAAAAATCTTTTTTTCTATTATTTCATTTTATTTGTTTGTTGCTAATTGTTGCTGTATAATTAGATCATGAAAATTTATTTACCCAATACCTAGACCAAAATAGTTTTTCATTTTCTTTTACAGGGTTTTAAAATCGAATTTCTAAAAGCTTCGATCAATTGTAGATATCGCCAAAGCAAATTCTAAAAAAAAATTTCAGTGACGCGATGGAAAAATTTTTTTTTTTGAATTACATAAGTACTTCCCAAAGTCGATTCTAAATGTATCAATCGATTTTCTACAAGCTTCAGAATCGATTCTAATTGATTCAAACAATATTCTAAAAGTTACAAATTTGATTTTAATCATCTCAATCGATTTTCTAAGTTTCCAGACGTAATTCAAAGTTTCATTTTTAACTATTCTAACTGTTTTATTTATCATAAAATTTCGAGGGTTGAACTAAATAAATCCTTATTTATCCCCATCCATAGGCATGCCCATTTTTTCTAAGAATTAACTTTTTTTTTAAATTAGGTCATTTAATCAATATATATTTTTCGTATTCTATATCATACGCTAATATATTTCCTCACTACACAGCTTTTCTATTTTTATTTTATTTTTCAATAAGTATTTTTATTATTAATTTACTTTAATATTAAAATGCATTTTTTATGGAATAAAAATTAAAATAAAACTTGCATAAATACTATTAATTACTTTCTATTCTAAATAATTATGCATTCATGCACATTGATTAATTAATACTCATAATATCTTCTAATGGACTCAAAAACACCAACTCCAACACTACTTCCAATAACATCACCGATTCTAACACCAACATCAACACCATGTTAAATTCGAAAATTATTTTTATTAAGAGAAGGAGAAAAATTGAAAGACTTAGAGATTCGAAAAATGAATCTCTAAGACTTTTATATCATCAAATAAATTAATTTGATTAGATAATTTAGATCAGAAAATTAATTAAAATTAATCAAATCAAATCTTAACACACCAACACCAACACCACTGGCTATGAAACCGATTACGATAAAAAATCCTTAGCTTCATTTTTATTATCACAAATATAAAATATTTTTACTTTATTTTATTTTTTGAAATATTTTAATCATTTTATAAACTCTTCAAATATTTTTAATTTGAATTAATTCTTTTAAGATTGGATTTATTCGTTATTTTATTTTATTTTAAAATAAATATATTAAATAATTCTAATCATTAATAAGAATTAATTTATTGAAATAATAATCAGTATTTAAAGTTTATTAGAAATGAAATACAATAACTATATTAAAACAAAATCGAGTAAGAATACTACTGCTCAATAATCTCTCTTCTAATTGACATTAATAAATATCTAATCATATTTCTATAATATCCAGATTATCTTCACTTTTAATGCTTTCAAAACCTTTTCCTATTTTTTCAATAAGATCTGGTTCATCTTCAGGTTTGAGTACCTAACATAGTTTTTTACTTTCGAAAAAAACTTTTCTATGGGATTAAGAAATGGTGAATATGGTGGAAAATAAAGTAATTCAAAATTTTAATTTTCTATATATGTTCTCACAGAATTAGTCTTTTGAAAAGCAACATTGCCCATTACAAATACACCTTGAGTCATACCTTTACAATTTAGATCTGAGATAAATTCTTTGATATTTCTAAAAACATATCTGGTCTATAAGCCGTGATGCTTAGTTTAAAAAATGTTTAGCCATTTTTATTAATAGTGCAGCATGTTGATATGTTTTTAGATCGTATTATATTGGAAATCGTAACCGGAGAAGTTCCTCTTTTAGATCTTCCATACATTGGTCTCAACAAAACAGAAAATTCTACTTCGTAAATAAAAAAAATTGATCTTCACTAGATAAAGTAGTGAAGTCAAAAAAATATTTTGCATAATTTTCTCGGACAATCAAATTTTCTTGGTCATTTTTTCTTTCTGACAAGATTTTAATTCTTTTAATATTATAAAAAAATCTACTACAGAATCTTTGAATAGTAGATTTTGATAGGTTTACCTTGAATTCATTTGTGATTTTTTAGTGTAAATCAGATAACCTTAATTTGCAGTCAGCGTCTAGCAATTTTTATTATAAAAATTTCAATCTTATTCGTTACTTTCTTTCTCAAATTTACGCCTTTTGGAATTGAATTGATTCTTGATTCTTTTTGATACACCTTTACAATTTTATAAACTGTACAAATTTTAATTATTAGGTCATCTGAGATTTCCTTAATATATTTCTCTCTGGTTTAGGTGTTGATAATTCTAAATCGATCTTCATTGCTAGTGGTTTTGTATTTCATATTTTTTTATAATTAATTTTCTAATCAACAAAAAATATATGTGTATATTAAAGTTTTATTTTGAATCTAATATAAAAAATTTTTCAATAAGATTTAATAGTATAATTCATAAAAGTTATATACGTTATAGTATATGTTTCAAAATTATTAAAAATTGACTTTTTTTAGTTATATCAAGCTAATTATTTCATGTCTTTCGGAGCTTATTCATACATTAGAAAATCGATTGAATCATCTTTATTTAGATTTGAAGCTTTTATAAAATTGTTTTAGTAAATCAGAACTAACTTTGGAGCTTGTAGAAAATTGATTGAACTGTTTATTAGTTTTGATTGATACTTTTAGAATCGACCCTGGGATGTACTTATGTAATCCCAAAAAAAAAAAAATTTCCATCGCGTCGCGAAAATTTTTTTTTTAGAAATTGCTTTGGCGATATCTACAATTCATCGAAGATTTTAGAAATTCGATTGTAAAACCCTGTATATTCTCTTCATTAAGGTAATATATATGTAGAAGTGTAGAATATTACGAAGAATTACCTTTCTCGTCAGATTCTATACTTTTGGTTTCTTCTACTTTCTGAAAATTTCTTTGTAAAAGAGTCTTTCTAACAATAAACACCAATAAAAATCGTTTAAGGAACGAATAAAATGATTTTAAAGTTTACTCGAAAGGAAAGCAATTAATTGTTAAGAAAAATACATAGAATCGTTCAATCGAAAAGAAAGGAATTCACAAAAAACAATTATTAACTTTAATTATTGTCTACACTAGAATTAATTTAAAAAAAATGTGATATTTGTACAGCAAATATAACTAAAATCAAGATCAGAACATTATTCTTTAAACAAAACGAAGGAATACTATAAATGCAGTGACCGACGATTCAACGAAAGAGTATCGAAAAATATTCATTTGAAAAAGAACACAAAACTAAATGGAAGAATTTAGTGTTTTCTTAAATATTAACTTTATTTTTTGGTCAATTATAATAACAAAAAACTTCATTAAATTTTTAAACTTTTAATTTTTTTTATTAAATAAAAATCTAATACTAAATCTAAACAAAAAAAATCATAAAACAACAAACCTAAAAAAATATACAACCCATTCTCTTGGAATTTATCATTATCATTATCATAAAATCTTTAAAAACATCATATTCATCTTTTTAAACAAAACAGTACCAGCAAACTACAAATTCAGTTAAAATCTGAAAATAACGAAAAAAATCCACAAACAAGCGGAAACTTTGAAGAATTCTTCGGTGAAGGCAGAATCTTGTACATATATGCGATTTTACTTCTTTATTAAGGCAAGCAAAAAACAAAAAAATTTTCTGTGTTTCAGCAATAACTTTGACATTCAAAGTTGTGATTTTTATATTTTTTTTTTCCTTTTCTATTATCTGTAAAGCCTTTTTTTTTAAATCCTTTGTGGAATTGACAACACTTTACACGAGTTTGATATAAATGTTTTCGGATTTTAGCTTTTTTTTCACGATTCAAACTGTCAAAATTTATTATTTTTTCCCGTCTTTGTTATATTCTTTCAAATAGTTTCATTGATAGCCTCATCGTAGGTAACCAATGTTTCTATTGGTTTATCAAAATTTCCGATTTTCGATTGCTGGTAAATTTTAAAAGTTAAATTTGTTGTATTAACAGGGGAATACTTTTCATTTTTTTTAATTATCAACATTGAATCTTTGAATTTATTACGTTTAATTTCAATTATGATTAATTTGTTTAAATTTTTCATAAAACACTATTTTTTAGGGGTTTTCTGTCGAAAATCGAGATTGGTTCTCTTATGATACTATAATCTATATCTGTTAATTTATTAATTTATTTTATATTTTCCAATTCTTCTTCGAATCTTTTGTTATTTTCATTGTTTTATATGTTTTCCTTACCCTTTGGATATTCAAGACTAGGTGAATCAAATTTTGCAGAAATATTTACTTGTGAATCATTATCTATTGAGTTATGATTTATTTCAGATCGAGACTTGCTATTATCTACATCTTTTAATTATTGTAGAGACGTAATACCACCATTTTTACTATTTGAGGTTCCTCTGTTATCGTTTTTACTACATAAAGTCTCTTTCATAAAATATTTTTGATAATTTTTTTTTTTTTGGTTTAATTAGCAGGCTCTTTTCAATTTTTTTAATCGTTTTTAAATCTGGTTTCTGGACAATGGTATTTCCAGTGGTTAATTTTTTTTTAGAATAGTTACATATGCTTTGACCTCTCTTCCATAGGAGCACGACTTGGAGTTCGTTTAAACTCAGATTGTTTGGTATATCTTTATCATTCTTAGTTTTGAGAACTATTTTAAGGCTTTTTGAAGGATATGAGTTGGATTTGGCATATTTTATGGCAGTTTTATCAATTACCTCGCCCTCTTTTTTTAAATTGTTTTATAACTGTTGTGCTACCTCTCATATACTTAGTACTATATATGAAAGTACTGTAATATACTTGTATTCGTTTCCGTACTCTAGGGTTTGCAATGATTCATTTTTTTTTGATTATATATTATATCTATATATTTTATGTATTTTCTTGGATAACTTTTATTAATAAATTTAAAGAAACCGATTTTTCTTTTGTAACAACTTCGAAACATGTTTGAATGTCTTTAAGTTTTTCTAATATATTTTCTATAACATGATCTGTATCTATACTACGGTCATGTATTCTATGATCGAGCATAAAAGGTTCTGCCCCATGCATAGAATCTTTTTAACGATAGGTTTTGAACCTGATACCATTTTCGATAAGGAAGCTGGTTTCAAGTTGTATCATTGGCGATCGCTTTTTTTTCTAATTCCTACCCCTGGGGTATCAGGGGGCTTAAGATTAGAACTCACCATCTGTGCTCAGAATTGGGAATGTTGATTATTGTTACCCTTATGGTTATCTTTCATTAATGTTTATAAAGTTTAGTATTTTTCTAGATTCACTTTTTTCAAAGACCGATTCTTTAGTTAATATATCAACTATCTTAGTTAAAGAATTTAATCTACTCTTATTGGTAGTTTTATCGCAAGTCTTCGAAGTAGAATAGAGAGGAATGGGTATAAACTTAGACAAGATTAATTATTAGTAAAAAAATATTATCAACGATTTACAATATTAAATGGAAGATTTTGACTGGTTTGTATATCAAAAATTATGCAAGTGAATATAAGAGTTTTGGCAGACACTGATACGGTGGGATGAAGGGGAGAAAAATAATAATGAGTAATAATCAACATTCAATATACCGAAAAGCATAATTAGAAGTTGAGACTGATTGTATCAAGTTGTTTTGGTGGAATTGATTATATTACGAGCGAATATTATAATTTTAATAAAATTATTTTTTTGTATGCAGTGCTTAATTATAGAGTTAATCCTGTTTTAATAGTATGAATTATATTTTATAACTAGATTTCGATAGCAATGAGTTTGAAGCAATTTATTCCGTGTATAATAAGATTCTAGTTTGAATGGAGTTTTCAATAAGTATGATTATTGCGTATTTTAAGGACGAAGAAAGGGTGATGATGAATATTTATCTAATAATAATAGCAAGAGAAAAAAAAGTGAAGGGAAGGGTTGTTGATTTATTCTAGGTGCGAGGATGTCTGGAAGATTGATATGAGATTAATGTGAGTGCTGAATGAAAAAAGAAGAAGGCGGCAATCCTATACTGGTTAATTGTATTAAATGAGAAATTAGAGATATAAGATTAATGATATTTTTTTTATTTGGGGGGTTAGGGAGGGGTGTTACGTTTTTCGGGAGTTGTTGATAAAGTAGCAAACGGAATCGAATAAAATAGTGATTTTACGTTTCCTATTAATATGATATATTTTGAGATATTTTGGGGGATGTTGGATAGAGAGAGAAATATGCGAGAAAACGATAAGTAATTATATGGAAGAAGGAAGTACGTATTGTTGTTAGGGATTAGTTGCGGATTTAGCCTGAGAATGAGGATATCGGGAAAATCAAAAGTAGAAGCTTTTTATTTTATATTGTAGAGTAGAAGATTAATGGTGAAAGAGATGATGAAAAGAAAAGTAGGAGGTTATTATAGAGAAGTAATAATTATAAATCGGGTTACGTAGTTGGAGAGGGGTCGAGGACGGGGGGTAGTATTTTGTAGATACGTAAAAAGCGGAGGTTTGGTGGTTTGGGAGGGGTTGGGCGTTGAAGTGGTATAGAGATAAGAGAGCGATCAAGGATTCGAAGGAGGGGTAGTGTTTTATTAGGAGCAAGGGGAGTAAGCTGGGGTGTATTTTGGAGAGGCAAAGAGATAAATCATCAGAGAGAAGAGAGGAGTGCGAGAGAATTAGTACTTTAGGGGGTAAGTGGTTTTGGGTGGGTGGATGAGGAGAGAGAGCGGTGTGGTCGGTTATAGGGGATTTTTGGGAAAATTCTTGCAAAGGGAAAGACGCATTGTGTAAACTAGTAATATGTGGGTAGAATAGTTTAGGAGGGAGGTAAGAGTAGTTAGAAAGAGGGATAGGGGGGTGGGGGGATTTACATTTCTAGCAAGGGAGCGGAGGTAGTACTAGAAGGGCTTGGGGAAATGATGGGCTCGCGCATGTAAAGAAGAAGAGTAGGAAGTGGAGTGTAGGGATATAGGAGGGAATATCAGAATAGAGAGAGTATAGTAGAGAAGGTGGAGAGTATTGGGAAGACCTGAGCGAGTCTTAGTTTTATTGTTCTAGGGAGCTGAGGCAAACGGGCTGGCGAATGGGGGGGGAGGCAGAGAATGTTTGGGAAAACCAATTATGCGAGCGTATTTCATGCACTGGAGAGAAAGGCAGCCATAAACGCTAGAGCATAGAGTAAATGAGATGTGTGGATGGGCCATATTATTAATACTTGTTTTGTTGGGGGTGGCGGGGATAAGTACGGACCAACCAGGAGGCATAGGAGGATTAATGCAGTTAGGCTATAGTTTGTGAGATATTTTTTTACGTTTTTGATGCAATTGAAAGTAGGATTCAAAGATAGGAAAAAAAAAAAAACGCCAAATCACATGAGACGCAAAAAAGGGTAGGGGAAGGGGTGGACAGTTGCGATTAGTGGCAGGAAAAGTACTGTAAGGATTTGGCAGCTGCGATTAGTGGCAGGAAAAGTACTGGAAGGATTTAGCAGCTGCGATTAGTCAGGCGAGAAAAAAAGGAACAGTAAATACAAGACTTGTTTATTTACTTCGAGTTAGAATTCGTGAAATAGTTGGAGGGGGGAGAGCTGCTGCAAATAGCAAATAGCAAATAGCAGATAGCAAATACTCCCCACCCTTCCACCAAAAAAGCATAAAATTGTTAAAAATACTAC
>LSSN01000274.1:0-14105 GCA_001970855.1 Smittium culicis
TTATTCGCCAAGGTTTGCACATGTTAATTTATTAACTAATTTGGCTTAGGGTCCGTGCAACTCCTCCCTTTTTAAGGTGAAAAAGTAATTTAATATATAAAACTAACCGTTTCTATAATATTAAACAGTTATAATAAAAGTATAAATTTAAAATAAGCTCTTTGAAAATTTTATTTTACGTTATAATTTTCTGTATATAATTTGGTGTCAATATATATAGAAAACTTATAATTTTGTATGAATAAAATCTTAACGAATATTTTTTAGATTTTGTATTTTGATTATATAAAAAAGGTTAATTTATTGATTTTAGAAAAAAAAACCTCAATATGCGTTAAAAAATGCGAGTATATACTAGAAATGTATATAATATCTAGAATATAGAATATAGAATGTTTTTTTTTTTTTGAATGGATAAGTTTATTTGTTATGATTAAAAAGTAATTAAATAACTGCCAAATTTAGTTAATAGTGTTGTGATTATAAGTTAATACTCTCAAATTTATCATATCTTTTAGCTGTAGAGCATGATAGTTATTATAGATAAGTTTTTATAACTGGTGTTAAATTTAAATGGTAACACTTTATTAAAAGGAAAAAATTAAAAGCTCTACAACAAATCATAATTTTTATACAGTTCCATAGAAAAAACTCAGTAGCTTATATTGTTATATTTAAAACTTTTTTTTTATCGAAGACTATATATTTTGTTGAATTTAAGCAGAATAGACCTTTTTATTAAATTAATAAAGATATATGGAAATTCAATGCAAATAATATTTAAAACGCTAGATTATTATTTTTTTTGGATTCAAGAAAAAAGCTAACTCTGCGTATAGTATTCATTAATTGATTTAGTATTACTAGATTTAATCGATGTTCAATTATTTGAATTACTATTGAACTTTTTCCGTTTTCTTAGTTTCTTTTTTTTATAGCCTTTATTTTAATCTTTCCTATTCATCAGATTTTCCACAAAAACATAAGATTAAATCGGGAATATGGCCCAATCAAATCACTGATTTTCTATAGAAAAAAAGGAATGCGTTTTTTTTAGTCAATAATATCGCTTCATAATTATTTTATAAATTAATTGGCTTAGCTTGATTAAACAAAAATTCCAATAGTTAATCATTGCAATAAAGTGTTTTCTTTGTTAATAATTCTACATTTAGCAAATTTTATTTGTCAACTGACTATTTATATTGCTAATAATCTAGCCTATTATCAATTGCGCTATAAGAGAAAATTCTCAGCTATGTTTTAAAATGGCTGTAAAACTAGTCAAATATAATTTCAAAGATAGAAACTAAAAAATGAACTTGACAAATTAAGCTATAAATTCTTTTTTAAAAAAATTAATACAAAAAGAATTCTAGAGTTTAGCTTATTTTTTTTTAATATATAGCTAGTTTTTTGCTAGCTTTTTTTATCATTAAAAAAACTCTAAAATAGCGGTCTGTTATCTAAGATGTTATTTGGACCAAATTTGGGTAAAAACATATGTTGCTTACTTAGAGATTTTACCTTATTTATTGATAAAAGTGCTCGAAAAGGTGGGTACTGTAATTAAGATGAAAAAATTTGAAGATTTAATAATATTAGGATGATAATAATATAATTTTAGCAAGGTTAATGAATAAATAGAAAAAAAGGGGCTATTCTGACTTTTAAGGAAGTTATCGAGCTAATTATTGATCGTGTTGCGAAAGAGAGAATGCTGAATATAGTTTTTTTATTTTAGAATTTTATTAATGGATATTTTTATTAATCGCAAAAGACGATTTCAATGCATATATTTAAGATTAATAATGCATCAAATATGGTCTCTTGGTATTTTTAGCGTTTTTAATTTAAAGGCATGAATGACAATCTTTAAAGATTTGATATGGTAAATATTAACCATAACTTTGAAATGTGAAATAATTAGGCGAAAAATCGAATAATAAATCAATATCTAATAAGCTCTTCAAAAGATGTTTAGTTAATTTACTGGGAAATTAAATAATCATACTTTAGGTAAATAAATTATTTAATGAATGAAGCTAGGATTTAAAGAAGAAAACTGAGATAAAGTAATAGATAGTTAAATTTTTGCTGAAAATTACGAATATTAGTGCTTTTGAAGCGATTTTCTTTTTAAATTTTTAATCTAATGGTCTATATTGATATATTTTGATTAGCGGTAGACTAAAGTAATCTAAATAGCTAGGGGTATCAATAATCGAAAGGCGAATTTTATGAAATACTGTAAATAAGGAATATTTTTATAGTTTATAAAAGTATTGGGATCAGTTAGTAATAAATAAAATTTTGAAGGAAATTTGACTTTAATAGTTAAGAATAATTATTCATGAATGATATTATAATCATTTTTTGATTTAAGAGAAGGAGCTAGAATAAATTGAAATTTTTTAAATGGATATCTGAAGCGATGCCGCGTTTAAAAAAATAATTTAGAGAGGTATTTCATAGGGTTATCTGTGAGTGAAAATTCAAGTAAAAGTGATTATCGGCTAAACTGGTTAATAATCTATTAATCAGGTATAATTTTATAATTACGGATGCTAAATAAAGACAAGTTAATATCTATTAATTATTATTTACAATTTTTTAGAAATGAAATATATTAAAGAGAAAATATTTTCAATTAATCGTATTATCAACCGTGGAGTGGTAAATTAAGTTATGCAGTTGATGAGCAGATGTATTTTGGTATGATAATAGTGGTTGATAATTTATGAGTGACTTTAATAGTTTAATATCATAAAAATATGCTGAAACTATATGATATCGGTGAAAGATAGAATTAATTAAAAGATGATGTGTAGGGAAAGAGTAAGACATTAATAATTTAGCAGAGTATCATTGTACTCATGAATATTATTTTAATTTTTTTATTGATTCTGAAGGTTTTATGAAGGCTAACAATTTTATGAATAAATTGGTGATGTTTTGTGAATTTTATTTCGGAATACTTAAATTTTTTTTAGATGGATCTAATGTATATAGTGTATATAGAATGGTTGTAGAAATTTGATTATAAAAAGCTAACAATAGATAAACTACTAATACATTCTAAGTTGTGTATTGTTTTTATAATTAATTTTATGGGAGTATCATTTGTAGTTTAGGAGTAGTTGTGTAAATGTGAATGTTAATAACGATCCAAAGTTTTTCAAATGATATAAGAGACTTTCAAGAGATAAAATAGTGGCAGTAGTGGAAAAATAGTCTCTTGAATATGTTAAAACTTGTTTGTAATAGCAAGATATTTAAAAAAAATACAATATGAAATATGTAAAATAATGTAATTTTAAAAAACTGTTTAACAGATCTAATGGGAATATATAAATTATTAAAATCTGTATTGAAGAAAAAATACTTGAAAATTTTATAACTGATATTCTCAAATTAGAGCTATAAAATGTAAAATGCTATAAACTTCAAAATATATGGATATTTGAGGATTAGAAAAAGTAAATGCAACTAAAAAAATATTAAAAATATAAGTTATAGATTTAATTAGCGTCGGGGGATTTTTTTTCAATAGAATATGTTGGAATTCGGTATTAAAATATATATTATTATTAAAATATATATTATTATTAAAATATATATTATTATTAAAATAATAAGGAATTTTTTGATTTTTAACCTATATAATACTAAATATTAGTTTATAATCTTTACTGATAAATTATAGAAAATTAAGAGTAAAACAAATTTAAAATAAAAATATCTAAAAAAAGAAAAAATAACAGATAAAAAAATAAATACTCATGATTGAATTGATTATTATCTATTCACAAAAGTTTTAATGAATTGAGTCAGCCAGAAATTAACTTAAACGTATCATTAGTTTATTATCAGTTAATATTTGTCAATAAGTAAATTCTCTTTAGATTAATAATCAATTAACACTTGTTTTTTTCCAGATTTTTATTCTATCATAAATAACTTGGTATTCTACGTCTATAAGTTATCTTGAGCAGAAAATTTTCTTATAGCAAAATTAATTCTGGCTATAATTATTTAAAGATTAATTTAGGCTAAAAATTAATTTAATTATATCTGCAGATGTAAATAGACAATTTTTTAAGGCATGATTTTTTTTTGTTATTGTGCTATCTAATATTTTTATTAATTTCATCATGAATTTTAAAAGCAAAATATTTTTCTAATTTCAACTGATAAAATAACATTTTTTAGTTTTACAGAGTATATAATTTCTAATCTAGAGGATTTATTAATCTGTTTTAATTCATTTATGTTATGCATTGAGGTTCTAAGCTTAAGCTTTAAACATTAAATTTTATTATCCAACCAGATTTCAATTCTCCAGAGTTTAATATTAGCAATTTATTTTATATAATTTATATTTTTTTGTGATTTCGACATTATATTATTTTAATTTTTTACGAGTTTTAAAATTTATATATTTGAAATTTTCATCTATATATAGGAGTCATATAAATAATAAACTATATTACTAATTTGTTGATCAATTGATATTTACAACTTTTTTACTACTATTATTAAAAAAAGCTAAAATTTAATTAAAGGAATAAAATAATCTTCGTGGATGTTATGGTCCTAATTTACACCAGGAAAAACATGTGCTAAAGATAATTGCAGTTTTCCCTCTATTAAATTGCCTGCACCTAGAATAATGAAGAAATCATTTTTAGTCTTAGTACTATCAGGTTTTAAGACTATCAAATTAGTTATTTTAATTTCAGTTAATATTCGAGGAATTTTTATATTTATATTTGGTGTTTTTTTCGGACAGATTTTTATGATCTTTTATCATAGACGTGAGAAGAAAATCCTTATGTAACTTTTTTGAGCTTTTTTGTAGCCGTTTATAATCTGGTACGGCACTATATGTATTTCAATATTCAAAAATTAGATTTTTTGTTAAATATATTTTATTTAGATTTAAATTCAAACATTATTTATCAAGATAATTTACAATGTAAAATTTTCGAAAATGATACAAAAAAGCGTTTAATAAAAGTGGTTTTAATTTTTAACTTTTTCGTGATTTTATATAACTCTTAATTTTTGTAAAAAGTATTGTTTAATAATCAGAAAATAATGATATTGATAAGTATAAATAGGTAATATAGCTACAGTAAAGAAAAATATTTTTAAAATAAACATGATAAAGATACTGTAGTAAATATTTTAGGTAATCCAAATAAGATTACCTAAATATTTATGATTAACATAAAATCATATTTATGTAAAGTGTTTATAAATATAAATCAAATCTTTATAAAAAAATTAAATAAATAAAGATTTTACTTACTTATTGCGGAGGCATTCTTAATAACCGAATACCGAAAATATCAAAACGAAATAAAAATAAAGGAAAGTACAAAAAAAAATAGAAATAAAAAAAAAACAAATAAAAAAAATGAAAAGATATAAAAAGCTAAAAAAAAAAAGGAAATGAGGCAGAACAACGAATTTTGGATAAAACCAAATTCCTAAATACTTTTGAACTTGAAATTTTAAATTAATTAAAATATCTTGATAACTTTGACTTGTATTTATCTTACTATTCGTTTAGTATAAAATAATAAATAAGCTTGTTAATAATCATTATTTTTATTCGTTTAAAAAAAAGACTTATTAGTTTGTAAACCAATTATAATTTTATTGAGTAACTAATAGCTTGACAATACAATCAAGTTGGTGTTTTGATGCAGAAAAAATGCATTTTTTTAAATGCGAATATCATATTTTTTTTGTTAAAAGAAAAAATAATTGTCAAATACTACCTCTTTCAAATCAAAAATGATTTCATATCATTGGCTGTTAGGTTTTTACATCGAAAAATTTGCAAGCCATAATATGTATCAAATTTTACATTATAATAAGCTTACATATATTCTCACTTGGTGCTTGATCGGTGTAGATTTTACTAGCTATAGTTGATTCCGTTAATTTAGCCAAGGTTTCATTGGAATTAATTTTTTTGTTGAATTTTTTTGAGTTTTTTGAATTTTTTTTTTTCTTCTGTGGAAATAGAGATTTCAAATTTCCACCTTCTATGCAGAAGCTGCACGTCTATTTGCACCCCATATAGAAGAGATTAATCTTCCATCACCGATGGAAGAAGAGGATAAACAGTTCAGCGTCTACAGAATTTTTACGAAAAGAATTTTCATAACTTATGGTAAAAATTAACTGATCCCTTTTTGGATAATACAATTATATATAAGGAAACCTCTATTTTCTAGATAATTTTTTATAATTAGATTATTTTAATATCATCGACGTATTTATAATTTGGATTTTTTATAATTTTAATATCTCATTCAAATTTCACGGTTATATTAAGTTCGATTTTTATTCCTTGTCGGCAGATGAAATTTTTAACCAGTTTTTCAACACCCGATAATATGTGGAAAATATAATAGGTCACTTTATTTCTAAGGTTCTCTTGGATAGTGTAATAAGTTCCTGTTAAATTATTAGAAAAAAATCCAATTGCTTTTAACGCACCGTGGTCTTCGTTTAAAATCGAATCCAAATATTTTTTGAGTGTTTTCCGCACTGGAACGATAAGCGTACACAGATAATTTTATTTCTGTGCTTCTAGTTAATTTATGAATTTATTTTTAGTTTTTGATCTAGGTTTAATTTAAAGATTAATTACTTTTTTTTTTTGTTGATGAAAAATCACATATTATAGTGTAATATGATTTATTGTGAAGTATTATAATAATTATTAATGAAAACTATAATAAATGTTTTATTAATCGTGACAAATTAAAATCTTTAGAACTAGGATCCTGAAAAAAAAATGAGGAATTGTCCGAGTATTTATGTGATACCTTTTTCCTTATTTTAATTATGTGATTATAAATAGCAGAGTATTTTTTTTTCTTATTTCATTGTTTGAAACCATTGTGCTATTTATAACACATATTTATTAATAGATAATTATGGGAATTTATAAATTTCTCCGCATTATACTACAATAGTAAAATCCTCTACCTGATCTAATACACCTTGTCCTATTTATAATATAATTAACAATTTTAATTGCTCCCATATCGCTTCAAGTTGAGAATATTATTTAAAAGAGCATATTATATGCGGAACTGTGTGTATGCTAATTGGATTTTCAATATTTGTGTTCAAAACTATATCATTCTGGCTAAAATAAAAAAAAATTCCAAGTGGCATTAATTTTGCAATAAAATATTTATACCTCAGTTATAAATAAAATATCTTTATCAATACACAATTCAGATAAATTTTCATCAGGTATAGCTTTAATAATATTGTTTTTTTTTGGAAAATTTAGTTGTGTTGAAGATTGGTAAGGCAGAAGTGCTTGTGGAACTGGTTTAGTTTTTTCATTTGATTTTTGTACCTTGTCCTGACCTCTGTCGTGTAAATAGTTTTGAATATGCTTCCCACGCAGTATTGATCGTATTAAAAAGCGTAAAAAATACTGGTGATTTTTCATTTTTAGAAATTAAATCATTTTTACGTTCAGGAAAAGATCTAGAAATATTTTATCTAACAGCGTAGAATTTTTCAACAGCTCCTGTTTCAGCGTTCTTGTTTGTAAAACACAGCGTTACATCGTCCTTATTATATTTTATACTTTATCTTTACGCTCCCGCTGTCTCTCGAAAATTTCTTGCAGTTCGGTATTCACGCTTAAATATACAGGTACTGATACGACTGTTCCATCAATTGATATATTGCAATTTTTGAATACGACATTTAGTTGGCTAAAACCTTGATTAGCACTAAGTATTGACAGATTTATTCTAGAATTGATTTAAATTTTGTTTTTACTGCGTAAAGAATTGAAAAATTCGATATTCACTATATTTATTTCAGAACCTTCGTCAAGTAATAATTCAACTCAAGCACCATTAATAATTCCTTTAAATTTTCCAGATTATGCAGATAAATAGAGGTCTTTACGACTTAAATAGGTTTTATTATACTTAACCGGGTTATTTTCTACTTGTCAGTTAATGGTTAATTTTCAAATTAAGTCAGATTGGCAACTGGTTCTCGTCTTAATCTTATTTTTTCCTTGATTCTTTTTCTTAATCACGTAGACACGCCTAATAATTTTGAAGGGTAAGAGATACTTGCATTTCCTATAGTTGCTCTAAAAAATTGCTTTCGCTATCTATAGATTAAAATTTTGATGTCATCTTATAAGCAGGGTATAAAATTTTATACATAATCTAGCTTTCACTACAGCATTTATTTTTTAGTTATTTTAATCTTTCGATTAAAGGCGTATTATCCAAGTTTTTAATTGAATTTTCATTTATAGTTTTCCCTTTCTTGTTGGATTTTTTTTCAAGTATCCATTATCCAAAGTTTTTATTGAGGCAAAAGCATTAACAAGCTTGAAAAATTCTCTTTCATTTATAATATTTGATTCGGTATCACTGTTACACTTCAAAGCGTAGTCCAAATATTATGATATTTCTAGCTTTATTTGCTTTGAAGAATCTAGTACATTTTTGATAAGTATCCTTATCCCATCTTTTCCCCAGTTGGTAGGCATTATTACTCCTCTACTATTCTCAATAAAAAATTCAGTACCCATCTTTAATAATCCCGCTTCATTATCTTTTTTTGAAATATTCGCAGTCTACAAATCTATAAGCTTCATCACAGTAAATTTATCTAATTTTTCTTTATATTTATCTGTATCCTTCTCATTTGTTACAGCAGTTGTAATTGTGTCAATTACAGTGTCCATTTTTAAACACACATTTTCTATCAGTTTTGATAGCTCGTTGAAGTCTTTATCATTTCTGTTCAAATCAAATTGGCCAGATTCAGAAACAGAAGAGCCGATTATATTTTGTAGATTCTCCATGTTAGATAGTGTTATATACTTATTTTTAATCTCAGAACAAGTTAAAAAGTCTCCATTGTTGCTGTATAAGTGACTTTGAATCTTGACAAAGTCTGGATGGTAAATACTTTTTATTAAGAGCTCTGTTTTTTCTCTTTGAGAGATGATTGAATTTTTTTTTTGTTTTTGCAGTAAGTACTCAAATTGATGTAAATAATTCTTAAATTTTTGCAGAATAATCTCTATTTTGATAAGCATATACAATTTCTCTTCTATCTAATCTTTGCTTTATTTCAATTGTTAATAGCCTTTGAGAACGACTTTGAATTGTTCCCAATCATTATCAGCGTAGGTAATCGATTTTGTGATTTTTGATCTAACTTTCTCAACACAGTAAAACGGAAATATCATTGTTATTTCTAATTTGAAACTCTTATAAATTATAATCTCATATTAGGATAGAAATTATAGTAGGTCTTCTCCATTAAAATCAGATGCGCTGGCTGTACCAGTAAATACTTGAGAGATATTATACCCACTTGTTAGAGGATGAGAATCACTAGAATATTTTAATGTTTCTTTTTTATCATTCATATTATAAAATTTACTTTCACTTTCAAAATAGTAATTATACGTGTATATATATGCTACCCTCGCGCTAGGTTTCATTAATGTCGCCGAGAGTTTTTCTTCCTGGAACGATAATTTTTCACATATACTTTTATTTATAGTGTTTTTAGGTACTTTATGAATTTAGTTTTGTTTTAGTTTTTGATTAAATTTGTAAACATGATTATATATTGATTATTTTGGATAATTTTATTATTTATATAAATATATCTGTATTTATAGTAAAATAATTAAAGTAAAAACATTAAAAAATAAATATTACAACTTTTTATTTTGTTTCTTATCTACTTAAGGGTTTTAATAAAATATTTTCGAGAATCTGAAATAATTTGTATGTAAAATTAATGATTATGATAACAGAAACAGTAAAAGTAATAGAAAATAATAAACCAATAAGCTAGATTTATTTTTAGATTAGTAATGTATAAAAAAACTCAATTAAAACACACATTCTCAGATTTTCATAAAATAAAGAAAAAACTACATAACTTATTTCCTTATAGAAATATTAAGCTCTTTGTATTTGCATAGATCGCACAACCTATCTACGACCAAGTCATCACGACTTTTCGACCAGAACCCGTTGTGAAATAATTTATTAAATTTATACTTTTCCTTCAAAATCTAAGTTTTTTAATGACTCTTCTTTGTATAAAGTTTGGTCAGTTTTTTCAATGCATCGAACTTTTAATTGTTTTTTTTATTTGTTAAATTATGTGGTTTTATATTTACCACAGGACTTGGTTTCGAACAGCAGTAATATTAAAGTTTTTCGCTATTCAAAACCCAAATTTCAATTCTGGAACACTTAATTTCGACATAGTCTTTTTTTTTTTTTGGATTTATATATGCATTTTAATTTTTTAATCAGAATTATGAGATAAAAGTTTATTACTTGAATTTTTATATTTGACGTAAAAAATTGAAGATTTGGGCCGTAATTAAGTAACTTTACCTTTTATATTTTTCGCTTGAGCTAAAAAATGTGCCTATACTTCGATATTGTATCAAAATGTTTGTAATTGCTAGCTTATTAGCCTTTATCTAATAATTGAAGTCAGAAAGTGTATTATTAGATGGGTATTTTTTGTAACTTTGATGAGTTTTGACTTAATTTTCTTTTTTTTCTACACTTTTTCTAATGGGAAATCGAATTAATGGTAATTGGCCTTAAAATAAATCATTTAAAGCAAATTTTTTTGTGCTAATAGGTTAAACAGCCGATAATCAGTTAAATTAATATAGAAATTTCCATTTATTCGTAATGGTCGATTAAAATTACATAAAAAATGAATAAGCTATATTCATATGATAATTTGCTGTAATTTAATGAAAAGAAATAAAATATGCTTAATACAAAAATTAAATAAGCTGATTTAAAATAGCTCATTTATTATTTAAATTTCCTTTGATAAGCTAAAAAGATCTGTCGTATAAATAAAAAATTAAATCAAATAATAAAATTTCAAATAAAGTATAGATTCAAACACTGAAATAATAATAAATCTTATGGTTCATATCATCATAGTATTGAAAAGAGTAAAAATTGATAGCAAACGAAATAATTAAGATAAAGAGTTAATTAATATAACCTTATGCATTAAAATATAATGATAATTGAGAAAAAAACTAGATCAAATACTTCGTCAAAAAATAAGGGTAATCTGATTCATTTAATTGATAGACGAATCATGAAAAGTTAAAAATAGATAAAAAAATATAATTAAAATAAATATTGCGAGATGAATAAAAATATATAAAGTAGAAATATAAAATATATTAAATAATTGAACAAAGCTTGAGATCAAAATACCAAAAAAAAAACCAATAATTGCAAAAAGTAAGTTAGATATAAACAAGAATACAAAATGCCTATGTTGTGACAAATTAAAAGTGATAAAACAATACGAAAGCGGAAAAAATAATATATAAAAAAGCTAGTATAAATATAGATCAAATCAAACTAAATAAATTAAACACATAAAGAATTGAATAAGTCGCTAAAAATCATGAGCCAGTAAATAATATATAAATAATATTCAAATAATCATTATGAATAGTTTAATATGAACGATCAAAAAATCAATTATCTAACCAAAAGGATATTATAAAAGAAATCTAGTCTTGCATTTCTTAGACACTATAAGGTAAATATTGATGTATTGAATATTTTATACCGACGTTAATGCATATAATAAAAATTTTTTTTAGAGAATATAACTACATGCGATGCTTTCCTAATAGTAAAACTCAATTCAGTCGCATCAAAAATCTTAAAAAGCCAAACTTTTTCTAATGAATCATAAAAGTATAATAAGCGAATAAAAAGCAGTAGAATAATTCAATAATAAAATTAATTTAATGATGTAATATATCTGGATGACTATTTCAAAAGTGATAATAGACAAATAGGTCAAACTAATGAATGAAGGCGATAAGAAAAGGATAAATTTAGTACTAGGTAGAAAAAAATCAAGTAATAAGCAAAAGTTGCTATAAAAATAAATAATAAACATAATTTATCCTAAAACTGACAGAATTGAAAGACTCGAATAGATCGAATAATAAAATAAAATGTATGCGGATTATAAAGCTAAATATCTATTATCAATAAAGATGTGTATAAATCGTAGTTTGTATAAAAAATTATATCGTATTATAAATATAGACAGTCGGTATAAATAAATCAAATGTACTGGTTAATAAAATCTGATATTTTTGTTGATTTTAGGCGACAATAAATGCACTACATTACGGAGAATATCAATAAATAACATAGAAGGCAGTTTTTTTTTACGAGAAATTTATTAAAAACAATATAAAAATGTATAAAACACTATAATAAATTATTTTAAAAAATTGTATTTTTTATAAAAAAAAATCTATTCAACTCCTCTCTACGGCTCCAGCAGCTCCATAACATCTGGACATCGACTCAAGGGGGCTGGTGATTCACTAGGACTTACAAGCATTAGCAATCGGGAGGCACGAATGTCATACAAAAAATTTTCTGTTTCCAGCTCGACAATTTGGCAGGCGTTAACAGCACGAAGCTGGAAAAAAAATTTTTTATTCTCCCCACCTCCAAGGAGTTTTCCAACCTGCTCCATTTAAGCTGAGTCGGAAGAAAAAAAATTTTAAATTAAAAAAATTATGATTTTTTTTAAAAATCGCATAATATTATTTAAGCGATTGGCTTGCCACCTTAGACACACTAAAAATAAATGTTCAATTGTTTCTTGAATACCCTTGTTACAAAAAGGGCTAAAATTTTTGTATTTTTCATCCATGATTTATTGAATTTACAAGCTTTTGCACTGTTCAAATATTCGCCTGTTTTGATTTTCACAATTTCCTGGAATCCTGTTCGCTGTTCTGGTAAAATGAAATGTAAATTTATCCAGCTAATTGTGCTCTTAATCGCCAATCTATTGCTCAATTATGGATTATCGGTTTATTATATGTCATTTTTCTATGTTCTCGCTAATTTAGCACGTTTTTCGTGCTCATTGCACAACAAAATTTTTTTAACCACTCTTTAGTACCTGATACCCAAGTACTCATTCTTGATCTATGCGGAAATTTAATTAGTTCGAAAAAACACGTTTTTGAGTTTTTACATTTTACTATATCGCGCTCTCGAGTCTCACTTGTTCATAAAAATACCGATTTAATTCCCAACTCGGTTTGAAGCATTTCAATAGCCACTGATTTCCCCGCTCTAGCTAATATTCTTATTTCTTTATCAATATTAATTTGTACTAGTTTAACTCATTGTTAACTCATTCCAAAAGTTTCTCCGCCAAAACAACCAATAGGAATCAGTACAGAATTCATAAATTTTATTTTAAACAATGTGGGTATATCAGCTCTCTTTAAAAATCCGTACGTCAAAAAGTAGCTTTTTCGAAATTTTTTTTAATTTCGTATAATAAACTCCAATTATCATTAAAAAAAATCTAAGATATTCGTATTTATGCAAAAATTTTATTTCCTGATTTTGAGCGCTAAATTTGAAAATATTTTTTGAATTTATATTTAAAATTCCACATTTTGAATTATTGATTTTAATTTCTCATTTATTTGAACAATAGGATATTTTATCCAACGAGTCTTGGAGCTGTTCAGTTGAGTCAGCAATCGCCACACCATACTCTGCAAATAGTAGGTCTTGAATCCTTTTTCCTAGTGATAGTACAAAAACACCCTGTATGCCATCAAAAATATCGTTTATATAAAAGTTGAATAAGATCAGCGATGCGGGACAACCTTGCCGCACACCGCAGTTGTAGTCAAAATTTTCGGAAATTCTATTTCCTATTTTTACTGTTAGTTTTGGTGATCTGAACAGCCCTAAAATTAAATTTAAAATTTTCCCGCCAATCCCGATGCGCCTAAGCTTATATATTAGCGCCATATGTGGTACCATACCATAAGCCTTTGCGAAATCTATAAATCCTATCCATTTATCTAAATTTTGAATTTTACGTAGTTTAACAATTTCATATACTACTGTAGCTTGTGAGATACACTCTTCCCGTGATCGAAACCCAGCCTACTCAGTTTTTATTATACTATATTTTCTGTAGATTTTCGCTAATTTGTTGGCTAATATTTT